>JANAVB010018399.1:9600274-9802774 GCA_029216955.1 Iris pallida
CATCGTCGGCAAAACATCGTCGGCAAAAAGACCTCAAACCGTGCAACAGGTTGCACACCATAGCGGGGAGGAGGGCTAAAGGTCGTCCACAGGCCAACATCACTGCAGGCAAAATCAGATTCCGATGTACTCTCTCGACGGTACGGATCCACCTGCAAATACGCATTCCCGGAGCCACATCATTAAGTAGGCCGTCAAACACTGCCTTAGATGACATCCGGTGCGTGCAATGCCAGAAACAGCTGTACGTAGACCTTCCCGCCCTCGTCAGAATGTGGGGTCCTCTCGTCCAGTCGGCTTATTTCAGAACTTAGCTCCGCGGGCTTCAATCCCTGCGGAGTCGTAAATCGGATCCTCGAAGGATCCACCAGATCCTGCCTGAATACATAGTCCTTCCAAGCAGTCAATGAGGCGGGTCTTGCCCTTGTCCCTCCGGTTGCATCAGATAATGATGGCTAGCCACTTCTTTGAACAGCCATCATCTCCGGATCCTTATTCTCCAGAACTGGATCTCTTCGTTTGATGGGAAATATTCCTCGTACGGTTCTGAACCCCAAGGAAGCTTGGACACTTCGTACATTTCATGGAGAGCCAGTCCCAACTCCCCCACCGGAGTAAAGAAGCTGCCAGTCTGGGCATTGAAAAGCTCCAAGCGCAAGGAACATCGGCTTATTGAGGTCCACGCCGGCCTGCGTGGCCCGAATGGCGGCTGTCAGCCCATCTCTTTAAGCTCAACTTTGAACCTTAAAAGCACCCAAGTGGTCAACTCGTTCCACTTCGGGATATAATGACACCAGCCTTCGACCCTGAAGCTACCTGTCGGATACATCACCTTCGATGTCAGCATCCGATTTGCAAAGATCGGGGCACTGAAGGGAAAAGGCCGTTCGGGACTTCACTGTAGATGCTCCCAGGACACAAGGCCCGGTAACTGAACGAAGAACTGGCACGAGAAGCAGTTTAAAGTATCTCGCTGGTTCGAAGAGGCGTCAATTGAGAGGGTACCTCCCAAGGTCCTCCTTGAGAAGGAGTAAGTTCCCAAACCATCCTTCTCTTCGAAGCAAAATGATAAAAAAGCCGTCAGCGGCAGCTGGCGGACACCTGCCGCATGTATAGAATCATGCCCTTAGCAGAAAAAAACCAGTCTTCTCTGATCCTCGTATCTTCGCCTCGGAAGAGACTAGTCGGTCGCCAAACAGAAAGGCAGGTTTTAAGAAGGTTACTCCCTCAGATTCAGCAGACTTTAGTTTACCACTCTCCTCATATTCTGGAGGAAAAGCGGCAACTGGGCCTGGATTGCAGCATCCTCTCACGAGGTTGGTCCTGTAAGATGGCATCCTTCGCAGGGTTGATCACTGCCTCATCAAAGTCAACTCCCTTTGACAAAGAGAAGCATCCAGGAGGACCTCATTCAGCAAAAGGGATCGGGATCGTCATTGACACTCACAACAAAAGTCGAAGTCAGCCAAGAAGAAGTGTCAAATAAACTGGCGCATCAGGGTATAAGCCCGTCAGCTTGCTTCGGCGCATCATCAGGGCATGAGCCCGTGCGCGTCAGCTTGCCTCGGCGCATCATCAGGGCGTAAGCCCATGCGCGCGACATTGGAGCTTCGGCACATCATCAGGGCGTAAGCCCTGCGCGTCACATTGGAGCTTCGACGCATCATCAGGGCGTAAGCCCATGCGCGTCAGTATTGGAGCTTCGGCGCATCATCAGGGTACAAAACCCATGTGCGTCAGCCATTAAACCTCGGTGCATGATAAAGGTGTAAACCTATGCACGTCGGCAGGATAGAACTTTGGCGTATCATCAGGACAAAAGTCCATACGCGTCAGAAGGTTTTGAATTAGGGCACAATATGGTCCAAAAGCTTATGAAAGAGATGAAACCCACCCGTCACCTCAGGGCAAACGTCCGCCGGAGTCGCAGAGGCGATAGGTGCATCCTCGTCGACAGGCTCCTTCGCTTTCTCCTTCCCTTGCTGGCACCACCGCGAGGAGTCTTGGGAGCCATTCTCGAAGAAGAAAAAGTTAGGGTTTTGAAGAAGAACTCTAAAGAAGGTAAAGGCACAGAGAAGAAGATCTCTTTCTCTCTCCAACCCTCACCTATTTATAGGGCTTGGTCGCACGCGTGAACCGATGACGTGTAATCTCAGCCGTCGCTTCGGGTTCCGTGAAGAGATAACAGCAAATACAACCAAAAGATCATTAATCTTTTGGGTTACCAAAGCGTCATCATCAGCTGGAAGGAGCATGCGCCAGAACAAGCATGCGCCCAACAATCGTGCGCCCTGACCTCCATGCTTCTTATTCAAAGTATTCCAAAACTTATTCAAAAGTTTTGAAAACTTTGAAGGGGGTCTTGTAGAAGCATGGAATTTCACAATCAGAAAGCCCATGCGCCAGACACTACATGCGCCAGAACTCAGAACAGCAAAATCAAAATAAGTCATAGGCATTCGAAAAAGGACTTTTTTTTCATATAAAAGTCTATTACATGTCTAGAAAAGGTGGTACAAAGGAGAATTTCTACAAAGGAAAGATCCTAGATCTACAGCCAGCGGCCACCATGCGCCCCCTAGGCGCAGTCATCATGCACCCCCAGATAGGCGCAGCAGCCACCATGTGCCTCCAGATTGGCGCATCAGTCATCGTGCGCCGCCAGTTAGGCACAGCAAACACCATGCGCCTCCAGCCAGGCGCATCCCATCATCTCTTCAGCAGCTCAGTTATGTGCATCCAGCCCAGCTATGTGCATCCCTTCAGCCAAATTCTTCCAGCCAGGCTCACCTGGCCGAGCAGAGCTCAGTTATGCGCCACTCTTCCAGCCAGGATCACCGGATAAGTGCTTCCACAAAGCATTTAACCCTGGCTGGAACCAAGGAAGAGAGGAGCACGGCAAAGCTGTGGCCAGGGGAGGCTTCGAAAGAGCCTCCAAAGCCCAAGGAAGACCGTGATCGAAATTATGGCACAAGTAGCTCTCAACATAACCAGAGTGGGCGACGCCCACTTTGAAGGAAGAGAAAGCCTAGCACCGCCATTCCGATCTACGGCTCTTCCGGAACAACGGAGACAAGGCCCGAACATCCTTATCTTTGGATGCAACAGGCATCTTTCACCTTCCTCAGAAGCCCTCGACTCCGCCTTTAGGATGTAACAGTCACCTTCAAGTGCATCGAAGACAACACGACGTCTCATTTTCACCCTCGGGAGCACTTCATCGACAGAATGCACCCGCATGTTCAAGTTCATGTTGGAAGTACGTGAGGGAACGAGGAGTAAACCTTCTCTCCATGCCACTATTTATAGGTCGGGCAGATCAAACCCATGCGCCAAGTGGATGGCTCTCCGAATTCTGTGCAATGAATTTGCATTAAATGGATGAACCGGACGCCTCGAATTCAGCCAAACGGCTATTTATAGCACTCGAAGAGCGAGACAGCCGCAGCATTAAAGGACATGTCGGATGTGCCAGCCAAACAGCGCATCACATGGACGCGCCCTCCAGCATCAGGCGCATCGCAAAGATGCGCCCTGCGATATCCGGCGCATCACAGAGGATGCGCCCCCTCACATCCCCATACCGAGTGGAACACCAACCAACGTGCCCACTCAGCTGTCCATCGAATGTCACAAACATTAAATGCTGAACTGACACCAGAGTTGGCAGCACACTTCCCAAAGTCTGAACAGTTGACAGCTTTTTCAGAAAATGAAGCGTCAACGTAAGCATCATCATGACTTTATTCCGACGGCTACTGCCACGTGGCCACTCAGCCATCCGCATGCGCTTTCGCGGTCATGCGCCCAAACCTGCATGCGCCTCAAAAGTCGTGCACCTTAGACCCTTCGCAGATCCCTAAAGACAGAAGAAGAGTCTCAATTGAAGCCCCGCATGCGCCTCCGCGGCCATGCGCCCAAACCTGTATACGCCTCAAAAGCCATGCGCCTCAGACCCTTCACTGATCCCTAAAGACAGATGAAGAGTCTCCAGTCGAAGCTCTGCATGCGCCTCAAAAGCCATGCGCCCCGGACTGATCTCTGATCCCGAAAGACAGAAGAAAAGTCGCCTGCATGTGCCTCAGAAGCCATGCGCCCTAAATGGTTTGTAACTCCTAAAGGTTATGAGCCGCAGCCTCCTCCTGCGCCCAATCCAAGGCGCAGCTCACCAGATCATCACCCCTCCCAAATCCGAGATCTTTGAGCCACGAGTCGACGACATGTGTCCTTTGACTCAACTCGTCCAAGATTTCAGCAACAGAAAGATCTTCTCCTCTGCTACGTGCCGGCTCACAACAACAGTATGAAGAGTTCAACCTCCCAATCAGGGCGCATCATCCATGCGCCCCCATCAGCAACCTCCACGTGGCGTCCCCACGTACCGGTGCATCCTACATATGCGCGCATGAGCAGTCAACCTGCCCAGATATAAATAGAGGGATCATTTCCTTCTTCAAGACACAGAGACATATACGGACAACACACAGAAATATCACCAGAGAGGCAGATACAGACACTCAACGTCTTCCTCCTCTCAGCAAGCTCCAGCACCTAGAGCAATCTATACCTTCAGAGAACCGATAACCGTCGTCAGCCCGTCAACGGAGTCAACGCATTACCACTCGCTCCATTGGCACTAAGGAACCAGCTTAAACAAAAGTGTACTCCTAGGACTACATCTAAGTCCTACATTGTAACACTGTTCTGTTTGTATTAAGATTTGCAATCAAACGATTTTAATGGCAAACACTAATAACTAGAAAATTCAGTAGTCATGGAGAGATTTCCCAGCTACAGGTAATCCCGTTATCTGGGCGCCCATCATGGGATTTGTAGCCTACCGTCGAGTAGGGCACATTTTTAGCACACTATCATGTATTAAAACCCCTAAGCTACTTAAGGGTACATGCGTTTCTTGGACGATGTACCCACATGGATTCAATCCTCTAATTGCGTCTGGATAACCTGGATGGTCTGCAGGGCTTGTGGCTGTTGGAACAATCTCATTGTATCTTGCTAGTAACTAGGCCTATGATAACCCTAATTAGTTAAAGTATCAAGCCGTACTCATTGCTTGGCCGTAATGATTTAGATGGGGTCTAGGATAGCTTCGTCTCGTCCTGATCCTGTATAAGATTATGACATAACATGATTACTTATGCTTGCCTTAACAATAATGATCAGGGGTCCAGTTCTGTTCAAGCGAAGGGTTACAACCCCGATCCTTATTTTGTTTAAGGGTTGTAACCTGGCTCCCGGAACAGTTCTGTGTTCTTTCTTCGTTATTGTCTTATTGTACCCCATGTCATGCTCATCATGTTTTACCTTACTTCAATAGCATGATTATTATGTTTGCCTTAACAATGATGATCAGGGGACAGGTTCTGTTCAGGCGAAGGGTTACAACCCCGTTCCTTGTTTGGTTTAAGGGTTGTAACCTGGCTCCCGGAACAGTTATGTGTCCTCTTTTCGTTTATTGACTTATTACCTTACCAACTGTATTTGAGACGGGTTTCTATTCAGGTGAAGGGTTGCAACCCCAGTCCTTGTTTGGTTAAGGGTTATAATCTGGCTACTTGAATGGTTTTTTCGTACTCAATTTATTATGGTTATCTCTGTTATTGTCAGTATCTTTACAATTATTTTTAATATTCATTTATATGCTAGTTTAGTTTCTAAGTGAGGCCTCCTTTATGGCACTTGCTCTTTCTGGGGTCTGATCCAGCTGGTTTTGTATGGCCAGATATCGGAGCAGCTCTAGAGGATCTACCTACCTTCCAGCCAGATGGTGACCACCAGGCGTAACCAAGGCAACGAGTGGGTTTCCCTTTGTTCTTCCACTATATTGTAAAATTATCCTTTTGAGGCGTTTAGTCGACGAGCACGTGTTAGCTCGATTGTACCTTTATTTATTGTCTGCCTACGGGCTGTAACATGATTGACAAATCCTAGGGTTGATCATGTATGACTGAAACTCTTACTAGTCTGATATTTTGTACGACTTCATGATCATCCAAATATGTAATGTGTGGGATGCCTTACTATTGTATATTTGGTGCTCGGAGATCTTGTAAATATTATACTTGCTTTAGATTGAGATAATAGGCTTGTTCATGACCATAAGAGACTGATGGCCTGTAGTTAAACCCTCTGTATCTAGACAGCCGTGATCGTATAGTGAGGTGGGGTTGCACTTCAATATACGTAGCTGGCTATGTACGCCCCTCTCTAGTATTCTGGTTCTAGGGCATTACATGGTTTAAGTGGTGGCCCATACAGGTCTTGTAAATCAAGATATATGAGGGTTTACCGAATAGACGTCCCAATCAGTACTCGCCCTTGATCTCTGCCCGTATCCTCTAAATCCTTGGATTCTTGACCTGATCACATGCTTGTATCTTTGATCTGTCCTGGTCCTTCCTTATTGTTCCCTATGTCATCTTCTTCAGCGGCATTGTTCCTGGACCTGCCGATCAGCAAGGCGGAGCACCACCTGTGGACCAGCAGTAACTAGGAGATCAAGCCCAGCATTCAGGAGTAGCCTCCAGAGTCATGCCTACTGGGGGTCAAGAGCCACTAGTTCAGCCCGTCCAGCCTGCAGAGCCTGATAATGGCACCTTAGTAGGTCTCATCAGGACATTGTTAGCTTCTCAGGATCGTCGAGGAGATTCCTTGCACCAGGCAGTGACAGATGCTCTGACCAGAGGAGGTCATCAGGGTATGTCACGACCCGCACCCTAGAGTTAGGACACGAAAAGTGGGTACGTCCAGCCTACGCAGCAGTGTCGGCGGTAGAACGCTGTCCTAGGTCTCATGCATCTAACAGTATAAGGCTAAACAGTTTATACTCCCTGAATGGGGGTGACATAGTAGGTACAGACTCAATCACATCTAAGGTAGAGCATGATAAGGATAGATAAAACATGAAATCTAAAAGAGGTACAACAGAGAGAAATCTAAGTGTCTAAGATACACAAATCCAGAAATACATCTCAAATCTCCAAACTCAGATACAGTAATCCATAAAGTAAATACAACTCCAGACAATTGAAATAACTATCTAAACAACCTCTAATGTGTCTCCTCTAGGCTAGCAGGCAATCTCCAAGCTATCTGTAAAATTTATCAACGGTTCCAGTCAGGACAGGAGCGAGTACAGTACATCTCAATAATATCATAACAGGTTAGGAAATATAAACATGCTAGAGAGTAAGATACAGGATCTGAAGAAATAACATGATGAAAAAGAGAGAGACTTAAGTAAGCTACAATATATGGAGAACTATCAGTGACTAGTGATTCAGAGCACAGATGGTTATGTAAACGGCACGATGTTGTACACGAGTAATCTATAAAGGTGTACACGAGTAATCTACTGGATTGATTACATAACCACTTCTACTCCCCCTTTCCAATCAATACACAAGGATCAAGCTAAGTCATGTTATTGCACACGAAGTATAGTCGCACACGAGATCATGTGAATACATGAATATACACGATTTCACACGATTTGTACACGAATGTCACGAATACAAGGAGTACACGATGCTCATGATAAAGTACATGAACACGAATACCCGATATATCCGCTAAGGGGATAACATCGCACAACAAGATCCATATAGTACTAATTCGTATTTCCAACGTGTCAGCATCATGTAAAGTAATCTAAAGCAGGAAATAAATCCTAAACAAGATATAAAATGATCAGAGAATGTACTCGCCTGATATCTGAATGTCCAAGGTAATGATACTGTCCTAGGAGAGGTGTCTGGCTCCTAATTAGAACAGCATAAGTCACAACATATCCAGAAGGGTAATATAAAGTACTATAATGCATTCTACATGAATCTAGGTCAAACTAGGCCAAAGTCAACCCTTGGTCAACTCTGGTCAACTGCACTAGTCAAACTAGGTCAAACTAGGTCATGTCCTAACCCCAAGTCTTACTAGGCCTAACCAAGACTATCCTAGCAAGCACACATCAATACAAGGCTATACAAGCCAACATACACCCAACTCTATATAGCATGCAATTATTCAATACTCAAATAGGCAATAATTCACATTGGATATACACTAGATAATCTATTACTTTAAGCTATATATGTCTACACATATATACATATGCATATATTGGTATTCAACATTAGGTCTATAATCATGGCATTTCAAATGGTTATATAAACTTATATTACAACACAATATGCTAACATATATATATACATACATAGCTAAGTTAACTATATTCATAAATACTTATTTAAGAGGCTACGTGTGTATGTGAACATGGCAAAGGGGCAAGTGAGGGTTAAATGGGCATACATAGTGTATACATATCAAAGAGTGTCAAAGTATAAGTGAACAAAGTGTCAAGTGTGATAGTGTCAACATAGTGTAAGGGAGTACATGAGGTAATATAGGATTTGTGTTAACATAGAACATTACATCTCATTAACTTGTATATTGCATACATTACATCTATTATTACATTACATTCATGCTTGTATTCATTCATCATTCATTTATTCTCTTGCACTACTATATGCACCATACATTACATACTATGGAACCTACATATTCATTACAAGCCATACTTATACATGCTTACATTAGATAGGATACTTACACCTCATACATCATTTATTTAACCATTTACTCATGCTTGCATTCTCTATTTAATTACATAATGTATATACATTAACATGGATTAAAATCAAATAGAACATTATATTACACACAAGGGTGCACAAAATGCATATGCCAAATAGTAACTCCTACTAATAATCAATACTGTACCATCTCAGCATGAATTAAAATCTAGGATTAAAGCATGTTATAGATCTATGTGTTAGCTTTCCGAAACTTCAAACGGATCGCGTTTTAGTTTCCGGAAACTCCCGAAATCGCAAAAACACCGAGAACGCGTTTGTCTTTCGTACAGCTGACACTCAAATAATTCTCCAGAAAGTTACAGAAAGAATTAGGTCTATTAATACATATTTTTGGAAAGCTAACTTCAATACGCTTTTTTAAAAAAATGGGAGATTAAACCGAGCTTTGAGCTAGAAGTTATGACATTTCTAATTTAGGGCTGAAATTAAAAACGTGGATAAAAATTATGACGGATTTAGATAGTTTGAGCCAAAAGAATACACAATATATATCCTAATTATCCACAACAATAATAACAATAATAATATGAGGAACCACACTCACAAACTTGATTATATAATCATCATGAGCCATTTATTACACATATAAATATAGATACACTCTCATTATAATATATATATATACACAAATCTATATATGTAACATGAACACATCTATAAGAGATACATGAATGAAATGTAAAGTACTCAAGAACACATCTCTACATATTCAAATCTGAGATTTAATATGAATTAATTTATTTAATCAATATTTTAAATATAAAGTGTGTCCAAGTTTGGGAGTTTTCTCCATGGACACAAGACACAACAATAATACAATAGAAATCCCTAAAGGACACATAATGGACACAAGATGACACAAAAATAGAGACACAACAATGGGGTCATTCCTATGATTAAAACTTTCCTAAATGCAAAATGGAGAAATAAAAGAGAAGAAAATATTACCTAAAGGAGAGAAAATCCAAGGAGAAAGGCTTCTTCCTTGGGAGAGCTTGAGAGCACTTGGGGAAGAAGACTTCTCAAAGAAAGGAATGAGATGGGAGTCCTATTAGGGCCGGCCACAATGGTTATATCCCCCCTTTATTGAATATTACAAGTTTGCCCCTCCCTTAGTTACAAGTGTTTAAAACAATTTTGGTTAGGATTTTGGGGTAAAAGGGTCAAAATAAAAACTCTAAATGGTTAACCTAATAATTAGGATTATGACTAATCTTTCTAACATGACTAATTAAAATGTGGGCCATGGCTAACTAATGCATGGGTCCAACTAGAGTCTAAGTTACCCGGGTCCCCGTTACAAGTCGGATTGAGATGAAATTCGAACCCGACTCAACCCCAAAAAATATCATAAATAATAAAATAAATATCAAAATAATTCAAAGAGGTCAAATGCAAAATATCTTTAGGTCAGAAATGACATTAAAATATCATAATCACATGGTTAGGCTCTAGGTCAAACAGTCTCTAGGGTTTCACTAGCAAAACGTCAAAACCACAAGTCATTGATTTAAATAATTTTAAAATAATTTAAAATCACCAAAAATCATATCATGAATTAAATATCATTATTAAAATAATTATAAACACGAAATTTCGAAATTACCCTCATTTGGAAAACTGGGTGCTACAACTCTACCCACCTTAGAAAAATTTTGTCCTCAAAATTTAAGATCGATAGTACTCCTTCTAGAGCCTCTAACATACCCAATATCTAAGGTAACACTTCCTAACACTGGAATAATAAACGGACATCTAAATAGTGTCAATCTAGGAATACCTCCAACACTGCTCTGTTACGGCGGTAATGGAACTTCAATAAAATATGGACTGAAACCTATATCCAAGGGACTGGACCTATTTTAAAGTGGTCTTAACTAAGGATGAAAAGGAACTGATCATAGGATATAGGTATGCTCAAACTATTATCTTCCTATTAACCATCTATTAATACATTCTATTACCATAGGAACGATGCATTACTAAGACATATAGGCCCCTATCTCTCATAACACATTCATACCCACCAAAAGACTAGTACATTCTATCAAGGCTGATACTATAATCTCTCATAAATCTCATAAGCTACATGTTTATAGACACACATCCCCACATCAAGGACTAACCTATATATATCTACAACTGATACTAATGGGGGACGTCCCTATTTCCCAACAATCAAGGTCTAATTTTTTTATCTAAATCATGCAATTTGAAGGAATAATATACAAGGTCAGGGCATACCCTAGCAGTTGGAAGTCTCACCTAGGTACACTAATCATTCTAGGTCAAAACAGTACTATGGTATCAACACACAAACAATCTAGGGTGTCCTAATTGGGAAGGTAAGGGAACAACAATCATCAAGGTTGTAGGGCTGTCTACCATCCTATATAAAAATTGGTCATTAACAAGCAACTAAGAAATTATTAAAGGTTACTATTCCATAAAATGGCAAAAATTGAAAATTTAGGCACATATATCATAGAGACAGATGTATATGTAATGTTTAAAACTGTAACAGGTACGTGATCATCAATAGGTGTACAATGTGCAGGGGCATATAATGAAATGTACTTTCGTACAAGTGTAAAGGCGATAGATGTACATACGCAAAAATACAGCTTTGAGATAAAGGCCTACGGTGCAGTAATCATGTAAAATAAAACTTTGCTCGGTACGATAGAGGGGGCATAATCACGTACTCAACTATCAATTTCCCCATAACCCATATTCTAAACATGTGAGAGATATAAAAAATGTCCGAAGCATGGTAGGGACAGAAAATAAACAACATGTGAAGATTTAACTTGCTACCCCAAGGATCAGCATTTAACATGGTAGGATCACATTTCAACATTGTAACAGTATGTAAAGTTTGTAGAGGTACTTGCCTTTAGCAATGCAAGGTAGTGATAGAAATGCTAGAGATGCCTGGTGACTCGTCACTGTAGAAATAATACATAAATTTAGTTTCATACTAAGTTAAACACTAAGACATTAGTTGTGTGACACGACTTTCTGACTGGACACCTAGCCAAATGGTAACTTTAGCATAGGAGAAAAATGTGGGGTGACACAATACCCAAACTAACTTTCTAGGGTCTTTACACTAGTGCGGGGTGAGGTCCAATACTATAATAACTCAAATCAACACAAAATATTGTAAGTCGTAACTATTCAATAAATAAATCAAATTGTACACTGTGTTCCAACAATTTTTATACAAATACTCCATTTTATATAAATAGTGTACCAAAATAATCCTTGTTGATTATAGAAATTTATACTATTTTTTCTGGAATTTATAAACCTTCATAGATATTTATTAAAAATCAGCAAACATATGTGTTTCTGTTTTCCTATTTTTATAAAATTCCAAAATTACTTATTAAATACTGGAAAAATTATATTAAATTATAAATTAACATAGTATTTAAATACATTTTTTTCCAGATTTTAAAGAACTTAATATATATATACAAAAATTCAAAAAACAACACGTAACAATTTCTAAAAATAAATAATTATTTATTTACTATTTTGTCCACGTATTCGAAATTGAACAGAAGTCCAGATATGGGACCCAAAGCCATGAATCAAGTCCAATATGACTTGTACAGACTATGAATGTATTAGACACATTTGGACCCAAAAATTCATGCTAGATTTGGACATCAAATGGCCATGATTAATAAAATACATTAACTAAAATATAAAGAATATTTTAAAGTGGTAAAATATACAAGTCATAAAATTACCTAATAAAATAACTTGTGAATTTATACACAATAATATTTTGTACAAAGTTGAATTTGAAGTACACACATAAATATACAACAAAAATTTATATATATAATATATATATATATATATATCTATATATATATATATTATATATTATATATTATATATTATATATATATAATATTATACAATGGTATATATATATATATACAATGGATATATATATATATATATATATATATATATATATATATATATAATATATATAATATATATATATATATATATATATATTTAAAATTCAACTATATATATATATATAGATATATATATAGATATATATATATATATATATATATATATATATTATATATATTATTTTGAAAGAAAGCCCCCCGTCTTTATTAATCAAGGCTCGAAAACCGAAGCCAGAACAAGTATACAAGGCGCAAAATGCCGAAGCCTATACAGGTATACCACCAAAAAAGAGGGAGGACGGGGGCCGAGAGCCAGCGAAGACTAGGGGGATGGAGGACCAAAAAGCCGTCGAGCTGTGGGCACATAGGATGCGCCTTTTACGGCATTGGCGGAGGACTTCCATGAGCTGGTTGGCCGTGTAGTGGAGTCCGCCATATCTCGCCTGGTTGCGGTTCTTCCAAATGACCCACGTGGCGGTCGCTGCGACGATCTGGTGCCCGTGGGAGGCAGAGCCCCAGGAGGTTGCCAGATCGTGGAAGCGCCCACTGTCGGGCCCAATGCTACACAGAGGGTTAAGCCTCCGCCAAATGAGACCTGGCAGCTCCCCATGGAAGAAGATGTGGTCAATAGTCTCCATCTGACGGTCCGCGCAACAGTTGCAGGCTGATGCTAAGTGGATCCCTTGGTCTTCAGTATCTCGTCAGTGGGCAGTTTCTGCCTGATTACTCTCCACCAGAACGGACCACTTCTTAGGAATGCAAGAGTGCCAGTAGGGAGCAATGGTTGGATTCGGAAGCCCGATGTCACGAACAGTGCACCTCGCCGATCGTAACGAGAATGCCCCCGAGGCCTCAAGAGACCACCGCCAAGCATCCTTGTCATTTCCAATTCTAACTCCGCATCTGCGGATGCTCTCCACAGTTTCGTTTCCGGCCCAATCACGAATCTTGTCCCAGTTCCAGTCGTTACGACTGAGGTCCCACAGATCACTAATCCTGCAGTTGCGAGGGGTCTCCGTGATACTCGGGATCAAGCTATCTCCAATCCATCTCTCCAGAAAAGGGTCCGAATGGCCGTCACCCAATTGGAGTCTCATAATAGGTTCGGCAGTGCCCGACCTTCAAGAATCGACGCCACGCCGCAGATGATCGGCTGTTGGAGATGGCGACTGCAGGGTGGCCGTGCTTGAAGTATCTGGCTTTCATAAACCTGGTCCATAAGTTGTTGCTAGTCCGGAGAGTCCACCACAGTTTCAACGAGAAAGCTCTAACGATGTGGTAGAGTTTGGTGAATCCGAGGCCCCCTTCCTCGGTCGGGCGAGCCATAGAGTCCCAACTCGCCCAGTGATGCTTGTCCTGACCTTTGTCCTGCCCCCAGAAGAAGTTACAGAATGTCTGTTCGATCGACGTGAGGACCTTCTTGGGCGGGGAGCACATGGCCAAGGTATGGATTGGTATAAAAGTGAGAACATGGTTGATAAGGATCATCTTGCCACCTGGGGATAAAGTGGCATTGTGCCACCCCTCGAGTTTCTTCCTGATTCTAGAGATCAAATCCTCGAAGATCCCAGAGTTGGATTTTCCGTACACCAGGGGGCAGCCCAGGTATTTGAAAGGAGGATGGTAACATTGAAGGACGTTAAGTTGGAAAGACCGAGAGCATGCTCTCGATTGAAGTTGTGGTGGGCATAAATGACGCTCTTGGCGGTGTTTTTCTGACCGGAGCATCTTGAATATCTCTGCAGAGTGTGGTGGACCACTTCTACCGCTCCAATATCCCCGGACGAGAATATGAGCACGTCGTCGGCGAATGCCAGGTGGGTGATGAATGGGCAGCCGCTAGAGGTGTGATAGTGCTGGAAGTTGGGGGTATTAATCATGTTGTTGAGATTTCTGCTCAAAGCGTCGGCCGCAATGATGAAAATCGTGGATGAGAGAGGATCGCCCTGTCTAACACCGCGAGTAGATTTGAAGAATCCATCGGCCTGACCGTGATAACTGTCGAAAACCAGGAGTTGCTTATGGATCTCCACACTGTGTTGGTCCAGTTTTCTGAAAATCCGAAAGCTCTGAACACCCAGATAATGAATTGCCAATCCAGTCGGTCGTAAGCTTTCTCCATATCGAGTTTGATGGCGATGTTACCTCCTCTTGTAGGAAATTTCATGCAAGTGATTAACTCCTGAGCTAGCATGATGTTGTCCTGGATATTTCTTCCACGGACAAAGCCGCTTTGCTCCTCGGAAATAATCTTGGGGAGCAAACCGGCCATTCTGGTTGCTAAGATCTTGGATATGATCTTGTTAGTAAGTTGCACAGACTGATGGGACGAAAGTCCCGGAAAGATTCAGGGTTGGATGTTTTCGGGATAAGGATCAGCTTGGCACTAGAAATAGCTTTGGGGTAAGTGGCTCCCTTGAAGAATGCAATGGCCGCCTCAGTAATGTCCTGTTTGATAATCTCCCAGCAGGTGCGAAAGAAAACTCCCGAAAAGCCGTCCGGACCGGGAGCGCTGTTAGCATCCAGGGCCCAAACCGCTTCTGTCACCTCTTGCATGGAGGGTTGAGCCTCCAATTGCACATTGTCGATGTCGCCGATGAGATGAGGAATGACATTCAGGAAGGAAATGTCTTTTTGGAACCGTCTCTTGGCAAATAACTTGGAGTAGAATTCCGCGGCGGCCTCTTGGATTTTCTTTGATCAGAGAGTGTGTTCCCCATTTCGTCGGTGATTTGATGAATCGAGAGCTGCTTTCTGCGACCTTTTACACAGTTGGGAAATATTTAGAGTTTTATCCCCCTCCTGCCCATTTCAACCTAGCTTTTTGCTTCCAAAAATCGGTCTCGACTCTGATCCTGAATTTAAGCATCGCTTTGGTGAGGTTCAAGGCCGCCCTAGCCGAGGGAGAGCGATCCGACGCGAATCTGACCTCGGCCCGAGAGACGTCGTCTTCAGCAATCCGCACAGCTTGAAAAATGTCCCCGTAAGCTTGTTTGCTCCAAGTGGTTAGGGCTTTCCGCATTTCTTTAAGCTTGGTGCTAACTCGGATGAGGGGATCGGGAGCGTCAGTCCGATTCCACGCTTCCTGAACAATGTCCAGAAATTGAGGGTGTTCGGTCCAGAAGTTGAGGAATCGAAAGTTCTTCTTGACCGGGTTGTCAGACTTTTTGATTTCAATCAACAGGGGCGCGTGATCCGATTCTGATGAATTGAGGTGGGGTAGGCTGGTAGTGAGCCCCATTTCGTCCCAATGGACGTTTGTGAGGGCCCTGTCAAGACGGGAGTATTGACGGCGATCTCCTTCCTGCATGTTGCACCAGGTGAAGGCATTTCCGGTAAACTGGAGAGGGGACTGAGCGTTGAAGATGAAGTTGTTGAAATCAAACATGGCTGAAGGTGCGCCGGCGACCTCCAATTTTTTCATCTCCGTTGGTGATCGCGTTAAAGTCCCCAACGCAGAGCCACGGGGATACGCTGTGGTTGGTGTGGATGTCAAGAAGGTCGGTCCAAAGTTGTTTCCTCTCTGCAATGTCGCAGCTGCCGTGCACCGCCGAGATGATGATACGTTTAGAGAGGAAAGGGTGTTCCGCCCAGCAAGATAAATCCTGCTTGGAGTCGTGGATGACTCCGAGACTGACGTCCTCCGCGCCGAGAATCCAAATGTCGCTACTCCCAGCAATGGCCTGGGGAGACCGAGTTGCAGCTGAATCGATTTTAATCTTTTGGGGGTATTTTAGGTTCGATAATAATGAGAATATCGATTTTGTGAAGCTTTCGGAGGCTGGAAACTCTCCTCAGGGTGGTTTGTTGGCCAAACCTCTGACATTCAGGATAGAATGTTAATCATTAATGAGGGTGGGGAGGTGTTTTTTGTTCCGCCTGGAGGCGGATCTGGTGAGGATGGTTTGGTTATCTGCTGCTCCCTTCTTATCAGATTTCCTGTTCGATGTTAGTTTGTCTGCCCTTGACGGGATTGGTAGGTTGGTGGTGTGCGCTTGGAGATCGGTGCGGCAGCACTGGGGAGGGTGATCTGATCTCCCGCTGAGTCCAGAATGGGCTCCTCCGGGGGGATGACGATGGCTTCGGTGGAGCTGTCTGACTGCGTCAGGAACGTCTGGAGGGAGAAACCCGCGGCTTGGACCTGGACCTCTCTGGACCAGGTCTGGCCCGAGGTGGCTAGGCTTCTACCACTGGGTCTGGGGGTATGAAAGGTTGCTCTACTGCATTGGATTCGTTGATTTCCACTATTGCCTCCAAGGGATGGCCGACTGGTTGGGATTAAAACAATCAGGGCGGATTCGGCATGACTTCCACATTTTTAGAGATATCCCCTGATGAGCCGGAGGGTTCTGATGGAATGCCTTCTTCTTCCGAATCTAGCACATCAAACTGATTGAAGAGGGTTAGCTCTCTGGATTCACCGTGGCTGATGATTTTGTTCGGACTACCGCTATTCTCGGACTAGGGCTTCACTAGAATCGAACCTGATGTGCTTGTTCGGCGGTGGTAAGAGGGGGGACTGAGGAGTCTTCCCTCCAAGAGCGGTTTGGTTGGACCGGGCCGATTTCTTCTTGAGTTCCGGGTGCAGGCGATGACAGTGTTTTGGGGAGTGACCACGTAAGTGGCAGTGGTTGCAGTACAAGATGTGGTTGTCGTACACTATCTGTTGGGTGTGGGTGTGATTGCCCAGTTCAATATTGATGAAGTTAGGAGGCTCAGAGGAGAGATCGAGTTCCACACAGAATTTGGCGTAGTTGGCCTTGGTGAGGTTGCTGGTTTCAGGGGACGTGGCAACATACGTCCCGAAAGAGTTGGCAATGCGTCGAATCGCCGCTGGGACGAAACAAATGAGGGGTAGGTTCGGCAGCGTCACCCAAACTGCAACCTTCGCGGAGTCTACATGAGTGTTAAAATCGGGGGACCACTTGATGATCTTCATCTGGTGGGCGTCCACCCGACAAGTGCCTTTGGACCAAACCGCTCTGTGGTCAGCCTCGGAAGAGAGGTGGAGGAGCAAATGTCTAGGGTCAAGGGGGGCGATGCGGTATGCTGCTGAGAGACTCCAGCTGGCAATGACTTCTTGCACTCTGTTGATTTTGGGGCACCCTGAGGAGAATTTGAGTACAAAGGTGTGGGGAAATGATGATGAAAGCGAGGAAAGCTCCTCCTCTGAGAATGGAATAGTGGGGATGGCGGATGATTGCGGATACTCGATCTCCGGGAGAGGGACGTCAGGTATGAAAGGTCCCTTCTGGCGGAATAAGTCCGGACGGAGGGACGCGGCGTATGATGGCTGGCCAGAGCCACCAAGGATCGCGGGAGCAATGGCCACCAGCGGGAGGGACAGCTGCGGGCCGACACCCAGAAGCGGCGACGGCGGGAAGCACCAGAGCTTCGGCTGGGGGAGGCAGAGCCGAAGGGAGCCTGCACAGGGCAGGGCCACGAGGGACACGGGGGGCGCCGGAAGGACGCCACCGGAAGGGCCGAGGGTAGTGACGACAGCGCGAGACGAGGGGGGGTCTGGGGGCATCGGAGGCGGAGGGACGGGGGCGGAAGGGGGGGAGCGGGAATGGCGGCAGGGGGGGGGAGGGCGGGGGGGGGGAGCAGGAACCAAGACGGGGCAACACAGAAGACGGTCCCGGGAGGGGGGGCATAGCCACGGCACTCTCACTGCTGCCCTCGAAGGAGGAGGGGAAGGTGGCTGGGGACACTGGCGGATTGCGCAGGGAGGAAGCAAGACGACGAGCAGGAATGTCTGAATGCGCAGGAGGGGGAGGGCCCACGAGGGGAACAGAACGCAGCGCGGGCTCCTGCGCAAAAGAAGAAGGAGAAGAGAGCAGCTGGCCGGATAGCGCAATACCACGGGGAGAGAAGGACCGAACGTGGGTGGGGGCCCCAGGTTGCGCAGAGGAGAAAAGGAGACCGCCAGATTGCGCGGCTGGCGCTGGCCCACCAAAAGAACCCAGCACGTGGGGGAAGTTTCCCATCTGCGCAACAGAGGAAACAGGGACCCGACCTCTATCAAATGCAGCGGGCTGCGCAAAGTATTGCTGACCCCCAGGAGACAACTGCGCAAGGGAGTAATGATTCTCAACAGAAGGGTACCGCACATGGGTGGGCCCCCAGGCGACAGTTCCAACGGAAGGGATGTTCCCGAGGCTGGGCCAGCTGGAAGAGTCCCAGACCGATGGGACAGCACGGTTTGAAATTTGAACGGGAACCGGATCTGGGGTCCCATCCGGAGGGGGAAAGACGCCGGGAGAGGGGGGGATGGCGAGGCCGCCCCAAGGCGGAGGGGCCGGGGATGCGGAAGACACGCCAGGCGCCGCGAGGGGGGAGAGGGGAGGAGGCAGGGAGGAGAGCTGCTGGTGAGGAGGAGGAGGATGAGCTTGGAGGGCGGAGGGGAGGAGCTGGATCAGGGCCAGAGCCTCGGGAGTCCAGTGGAATGCCATCGGGGGAGGAGGGGGGGGGAAAGGAGGAGGAGGAGGAGGATCGGGAGGGTGGCCGGCCTAGGCCGGCCAGGGGGAAGGGAGAGCGAGAACGGGGAGAGCAGGGATGGGGAGCATGCTAAAAAGATATTGTATATATATATATATATATATATATATATATATATATATATATATATATATATATATATATATATATACTTTAAATTATATATATGTATCTATACACCCTACATTATATACATCTATGTATAGATGTATATAATGTAGGGTGTATTGATACTTATATATAATTTAAAGTATATATATATATTAAAAATATATATATATATATATATATATATTAAAATATATATATATATATATATATATATATATATATATATATATATATATATATATATTGTCACGACCCGCACCCGCTTTTCGGATACGAAGCGTGTCCAAGTCCAGCCTACGTCGCAGTGTCGGCGGTAGAACGCTGTCTATACTCACAAGTCACGGCAATCTAGAATCACAAAAAATATACATCTCATCCACAGAATAATCAAGACATAAACAGGATCAGTGAATATCCATGAAACTAAGCAATAATGAATATAAACTGAATGTATCCAAAATCAATGTCACGTCCGGTGGACACAAATCCACTACCAGTAGAAAAAAAAATAGAGAAATACAAATGAACCAACTGAGTACAACCTGCTAACCAAATAACCACAACAGCAAAGCGCCGTGATCTGAAGCTAACTCAAATCCACTCGTCTGCTCCTGACTCAAACTCGGCTAACCTGAGGAGATCATCAGGTCCTCAGAGGACATAGCAAGATACATAATATACATGCCTATCTAGCAGTTTTATCATGCACAAGAAATAAGAAAGAACAAGAACAAGACAATGACTACGAACACAAACTCGAACACAAACACGAACACACGAACACTAGAACAACTACGCGTACATGTACTGCCGGATGAACGAATACACGAGATCAATAGAAGAAACCAAACCCTCTTCCCGAGTGTGGACTTTCTGGTTTGAACTAAGCACTAACCCTCGTCCCGAGTGTGGACTCTCTGGTTAGCTCACGGCAAGACACCCTCATCCTGTGTGTGGACTCTCTGGTGTAATTGGTCAACCCTCGTCCCGAGTGTGGACTCTCTGGTGCCAATGATCACGACAAACACCCTCGTCCCGTGTTTGGACTCTCTAGTGCACCAAACAACCCTCGTCCCGAGTGTGGACTCTCTGGTTGTGTACAACGATAATCAAGGCTATGGCAGTTCACTACACACACTCGTTCTATGACACGACTCAAGCAAGGTACTGACGAGAAACTCCAAGTCGGAACCACAAGACCAAACATGAACACGGCTGTAAAAAATAAAACAACTCCACAGAAAATAATGCGAAAAGCACATGTCCATAAACAATCAAATGAATAAAAAACGAAAGGAAATGCATGTAAGTAAAACTGTAGAGGAAGGCAAGGTATACTTGCCTGTGGTCCTGAGCTGCTGGCACGGGTCAGAGTCCGTATCAAGATCCAAGTAACCTGATTATGAATTGATAGAATCAATACACAATTTGAGATTACACAAATAAGTCTATCTATTGGCTATTTAGGCTTTTAGGTTTATTTCCTATTCTATTTGCCCATGGTGTAC
Source organism: Iris pallida (assembly GCA_029216955.1). Taxonomy (NCBI): domain Eukaryota; kingdom Viridiplantae; phylum Streptophyta; class Magnoliopsida; order Asparagales; family Iridaceae; genus Iris; species Iris pallida. The sequence continues at coordinate 9,621,014 of JANAVB010018399.1, forward strand.
TCTATTACCCCTCGATTATACACAATTTGCTACACTAGGGTATGGGCACTCAAGAACCATTTGTGCCTACTGGTGTATTCAGGATCAATTTATAGGCTTGTGGTCTTAGTTACAATGCTAGGTACACATAACAGTCCCTGGAACAGAACCACCCACTGCATGCTTCTGTAACCTTATAACCTGGCTCATGACTTCCATATGAAAACCCCCCATTGTCCTGTGCAATCAATCATATATAAACTCCCTCTTAACTTATATATCCTGATTTTGCTTCCTATGGTACTAATCTCTATACTACCAATGTCAATCTCCTTACTTGCTATTGCAATTGAACCCATGGATGCCCACCTATTGATGCTCCTGAACATAACATTCATTCTACACCAAATCCTGATACCCCCAAAACTGCTACAATGCTATACTCACAATTATTGAATGTTGAAGACTACACTAAACTTGGACTGCTTGCTGATCTGTTAAGGGATGGAGATGATACTGCTACTGTTGTTTAATACAACTGGAGGCTATTTCACCATTTCAGGCTCACTGAAAGTTCAAGCAATTACATGGGCACACACTCCACCAAATTTACATGTATATTAAAGTTGGTCCACTGCAAATAACCTGAACATAAATGGATTGTTTAAACATTCATTTTTGCAAGTAAATGTCCTGATTCAACTCAGGCTCAAGACCCTAGAAAACGAGTGGAATCAACTTAGGCTTGAGAACTTGAGGACCTGGACTACAGGAATATATACAGGAATGGTACACCCTAGGTGCTAGGATTTCTTGTACCCGATCAGATACTCATACACCATATGCCTCTAGATCCTATAGGCATCTATATCAGCATGCAAGACAACAATTAATGAAGGGCAGATGCAACTTGGAACGCGGGATATTAGGAATGCAGGACAAACAAGAATAGAAAAGGGACTAATATAGATGTTCTAGGACAATGTATAAGTGGAAGTGTAAGTCTGATCATTGAACCATGTGGACAGATATGCCCAGACATAGTGCAACTTAATATCATTTATCAATTTTGATTCCAAACATAAACTCCCATGCATTCCAGATATCTGGACACAGAGCCTTACATGCTAAGCCACCAACTTCATAAGGAAATAGGACTTGGTATAAGTCTGTACCAATTTCCTGATACACTCACCTCTTGGTATCTCTCAACGGTTTCAAGGGTACCCTGGTTAGACTACTACTCCGATAGGGGTTTCCTATATTGTCTAAGGTGTACTGGGTTCCTATTCCCTTAATATATATATATATATATATATATATATATATATATATATATATATATATATATATATACAAGTTCTTGAACTTATCTTGGCTAAATCCATAAAATATTTCCAAACTAACTTTTTGTGAACTACAAGAGAAACATATATAACCATGATGTTGTCATCTGAATCCTACCTCGCTAGTGTCTCTCTAGCTGCAAAAAACTCTCGATTCTGTAATATATCGATAAATATACTTTCTCAAACTTTTTCTGGACCCATCCACAAGGCATTTCCAATAATTTACCAAAAACGAACGAGAAGAATTACTCAAGGGGTCAACGGGAAAGAGTTTAGTCAATTCATAGGAAAGATAGAACACGAAAGCAATCATGTCGAGAAAGATGATAATATGAGGGCAATCATGTTGGAGAGTCCTAGAGAACCTATAATCCTAGTTGTGGATGTATCATCAAATCTTATTTCTTAATTGGTCACAGGCTCGTAGTAGTACACATATCCTAAGTACCACTACAACTTCGTACACTTTACAAAGGGGAGACCTGCATTGGCCACCATATCTCGCTTTCAAGTAGATTCCCATGGAGAATGGGGCTTCCATGCAACTCAAACCAATCTAATCGTCTGCCTTTTAAGTGCCTTCTCTCTCGTATCCAAGATACCTACCAGTTGCTTCTCGTATGATAAACTGGGTCCCACCATGATCTTAGAATGATCGACCACATGACTGGGATCAGTCACATACCTCCTCAACTATGAGACATGGAACACATCATGCACTCCCTTTAGTGATGGGGGTAATGCAAGACGATATGGCACCTCTCCTACATGCTCAATGATATCGAACGATTCGATGTACTTTGGACTCAACTTTCCTCTACTCCTGAATCTAATAGTGCCCCAGTCGGTGAAATCTTCAGAAATACATGCTCTCCCTTCTTGAACTCCAATGGTCTTTGATGCGTATCGGTCCAATGCTTATGTCGATCTTGTGTTGCTTGAAGATAACTTTGAATTCGCTTTACCTTCTTGACTGCCTGTGTCACTAGATCTGGTCCAAGTATATGTCGCTCTCTAACATACTGGCGATCTACACTTCCTTCCAAATAGTACCTCATATCGTGCCATCTATATGGTAGCTTAGTAACTGTTGTTGTAGGAGAATTCTTCCAAGTGCAAGTCCAAAGAACCTCCAAAGTCTTACATACACGCTCTCAGCATATCTTCTATGGTCTGAATAGTGTGCTCCGACTGACCATCCGTCTATGGATGATACGAAGTGCTAAACTTGAGCCTTGTACCCTAGCTCTCCTATGTACTCCTCCAAAAATGTGATGTGAATCTAGAATCCCTATCTGAGACTATACTGACTGGTACTCCATGGAGTTTCACAATTTGCCTCCTGTACAAGTCAGCCAATATCTTAGTAGACTGTCCCACTTTGAACAACAAGAAATATGTCGACTTCATGAGTCTATCCACAATCACCCAAACTACATCCTTTCTACTAGGACTTCAAAAATCTAGTAACGAAATCCATGGTAATATGCTCCCACTTCCACTCAAGGTTAAGAAGTGGTTGTAACATACCTGCGATCCTTTGATGTTCAGCCTTCACCTGCTAACAGATCAGACACTTGGTTACAAAGCGTGCTATCTTCATCTTTATACCATACCACCAATAGTACTGCTTAAAGTCCTGTTACATCATAGTACTCCCAGGATTAATAGAATAAATAGAGTTGTGTGCTTCATTCATCAACTCCTACCTCAACAATCCATTCAGAACATATAGGTGATTCCCACACCTTAATGTCCCATCCTTATGAATATGCAGTCATGTCTACTCTGCAGCCTCTGTCTTCTCTCAAAGTCTTCAAAATCTTGCATCTGTAGGCAAAGCTTCCTTGATCCTACAAGCAATGACTGCACTTCTAGATTGGCAAGTACACATTGTTGTCCCAGCATAATGACTTCTACTCCAAGCTTCTGAAGATCCTCCAATAATAGTGGCTGAGCTGTCAAGAAATATGTAGTAGGCTTCTTACTCAAGGCGTCTGCTACTACGTTCGCCTTGCCAGAATGGTACAGCAAATCTATATCATAGTCTGTCATAAGCTCCAACCAACGCCTATATCTCATATTCAACTCTTTTTGTGTGAAGACATACTTCAAGCTCTTATGATCCACAAATTTCTCCACACATTCTCCGTACAAATAATGCCTCCATAACTTCAATAAAAAGATCACTGCTGCTAACTCCAGATCATGAGTAGGGTAATTCTTCTTATGTGCCCTCAATTGCCTCAATTCGTAGGCTATGACCTTTTCATGTTGCATCAAAACACATCCAAGTCCACTATCTGATGCATCATTATATACAACGAATCCTCCTGATCCAGAAGAAAGCGTCAAAATAGGTGCTGAGGTCAACCTCTTCTTCAATTCCTTAAAAGCCTTCTGACAATCTGTAACCCCTCTTCCAAAAATTTTGAAAATATTTTTTCTTATTATTATCTACTTGATTTAAATGGTAAATCTTAGAATTTTACTATATACCAATATGAAAATATCTATATGCATAGAAAAAAATGTGAACAGTCTCTCCCTCAACCCGAGCCCTTTGAAGTTTTGATTCGTTGAACCCTCCAAATTTATTCAAATCTCGATCAAAATTCACGAGATAAAATCATGAGGAATCCTTATCTAAATCGCCTACGAATTAGGCTAAATCCAAATCCAAACCTTGTTTTGATCGATTAGAAAATCGATTAGAAATCTGCCTAAAGTTTCGAAACATGGTATATATATTTATACTTGAACGAGAGATGGAGGAGGAGAACAACTCAATTCCAAAACCCTAATCCTCTACACGACCAGGTCGACCTCCCTACGACACTGGTGCACCTCCACGCCGCCTGCACGACTGTCCTGAGCCGCCGGACGGCCTCCCGACAGTTGTGCATTTACGAGACAGAGCATTGATCTGTTATTACTCGAATAGCAGGTACCCTATTTTCTTCCCTTTTTTTGATGAATACTCGATCGAGTATCGATCTATCGACTCACTACTACAAAAATGGATAACAATGACGGCTAAATATGCTAATTGATAACATTTGTTTGGCCGTCATCTATGAAGGGGTCATCTTTATTATTAGTAATCAATGACAACTCAACGAATGTCATCTTTATTTATAAAAGATGACTTGTATGTATCATCTTTATTTAGAAAAGATGACTTTTATATGTCATCGTTATTTCCAAAAAATGACTTCTATAATGAGACAATAATGACAACTCAACGCATGTCATCTTTATTTATAAAAGATGACTTTTATGTATCATCTTTATTTAGAAAAGATGACTTTTATATGTCATCGATATATACATAAGATGACTTCTATCGTGAGACAACAATGACAGCTCAACACACGTTATCTTTGTTTATGGAGATGACTTTTATGCGTCATCTTCATTTACTAACGATGACTTACATACGTCATCGTTATTTATAAAATATGACTTTTATCATGGAAAAACAATGACAACTCAACACATGTCATTATTATTTACAAATAATGGCTTATATATGTCATTTTTATTTACAAAGGATAACTTATATGCGTCATCTATATATACAAAAGATGAATTTTAACATTGGAAACAATGACAGCTCAACACACATCATTATTATAATAATAATAATAATATCGAGGGTACAATAATGACGGCTCCAAACAATGAAATGTAGATACAATATCCCATTGAAGAAAACAAAGAAGAAGGAAACTAATATGGAACACCAACAAAAATATTTTATTTCATAATTATTCAACTAAACAATATCCTTCATTCTCACATACTTCAAAACATAAATTAATAATACTTCAAAAAATTTCTTAATACATATTGACTTCATTAACAATATCCATGATAAATTTGGCCAGCTCTCCTCTTATTTCATCAATTTATTTGACGTAGTCGTCCTTTCTCCCAGTAAACTACAAAAAATAAACACAAAATCAACTATTACGTTAAAAACGTCATGTTATACCAATATAACCAATATTACATTAATAACATTATCTTAACATCTAGCTTACCACTTTTTCTAATTTGGTAGTAGAAAGTTGGAATATGTCCTTCATATATCTCATTACATAGTAACCTCTTTCAGTATTGTTTGGTTGTTTAGGACACTGCATTAGAGAGTGAAAAAAATACAGGAACTAGCATGAATAATCAAGAAAAAATGAAACATAAATTAAAATTTACGTTCATACAGTACCGTAGGAAATGGTAGAGTATGTATACTTTGGTAATACATTCCAGACATATCGTATATGGAATAAATAAATCATAACCCTATATTTTGATGGTGTATAATTCCAAAATGTTACAAGTAACTCCAGACATAAAAGAATCAGTCCCCGTTATCTTATAAGAAAAGGACCATAACCATGCATCAAATTCAATAACCTGTTACTGAAACCAATCAAACGGACCTCCTTTCAATGATATAGGTTGTGCTGAACCAAGGAAAGTATATAACGATTCTTTATGTAAATGTGATGAAAATGTAAGCAAAAACCTAATTCATCACTCAAATAAACAATCCTAAAATCTTGACGCACGCGGTCGATAATCTCATGTTACAAATATGAAATAACAATAAGCAGGAAGGATCATAATGCCTAGTATTTTTATACCTGCGTCTTGTTACGGTAGATGGAAGCGGCATTGGTGTTGTACTTGGAGAAGATGTCGGTCCCTTTGAAAACTCCGTATTGGGAGAGGAAGGAGTTGAGGCTGTCGTTGCCGCCGGCCTCCATCTTCTTGAGCTGGATCTCGGACCAGGAGTCCATGGTGATAGAGCGAATGAAGCTGATATGGACGCCGAGGCTATGGTGCTTCCCGAACCAGGAGTCCATGGTGACCTCAGGTCACGTGGGTGTTTATAGGTACGGTCATGTCTGGATAGTAACATCCTTCCAAAGTATATCCTTAAGTCATGTAGGTGCCCTCTTCATGTATAAGACTTGCAATCTGTCAAGTTACATCAGCTATCATGTGGCAATAAGATTGCTATGTTATAGTTACATCAGCTATCATATATGAGGTACCAAATTAATAGAAATGAGGATGACAACAATCATGTTCAAATGGATAACGAAGCACACAATACAATCAGAAAAGAAGAATAGCATATGCATATCCTTCTCTATTATTTACTATATTCACCAAAGCAAAAGGAGCTTCTGAAAACACAGGTGTAAGCAACTCTAGAGGGGGGTGAATAGAGTTTGTGTCGATAATCACCAAATAAAAATTAACTCTATATCACCTCCACAAAATAACTATCAAGATAGTAAATAAATCAGAAGGAAATGCGGAAGTAAATAAAGATCAGAAGAGCATACGCAAACACAGCAGTTTTAACCTGGTTTCCCTCGTGGAGGACTAGTCCAGGCCTGAGAACTCTAGCTCAGGATTCAAATCCACTATTTGTGAAATAGTAGTTTACAACCCGTGCCTTTTCTTCAGAAGAGCACGTCAACTTCTTACAGAGGATCGCAGTGGCGATTTGCTTAGATTTTTCCAAGCGACTTGGAATTGTCCAAGTGACTTTTCTTTTCAACTCTTGCACAAAAACTTCTAGCTGAATCGCACTTGAACACCTTGGGGCTTAGGAAGTTTTGTGGCTAGTAGATTGGAAGAGTAAGGCTCTTGACTATATAGGCTATGTAAGAGAAGAAGAATAGAAGAGTGGATGGTTTCAAATGAGAGAAACGAAGGCCTATTTATAGGGTTCGGGACAAGCAGAATTCGGCCAAAATTCGGTATGGATAATTCAAATTTTTGGCCGTTGGACAGTTGGTAGCAAGCAGGCCCTAAAAATCAGGGTGCTGGAAATCAGGGGACAGAGTTCGGCCCGAACTCTGTGTGGAGGCAGAGTTTGGCCCGAACTCTGTCTCCAGAAGACAGAATTGGTCCATTGGGCTTTTGGGCTTTGTGGAGCTTGGGCTTGGTTCAGGAATTGGTCTGTTTGTATGGTAGATCTTGGAGAGATATGTCTAGGGGTTGAGATGACTCAGTGCGACTCAACGTACACATTCTCCTAGACTCAATAAATTGAAGATTACAGACATGGAACAAACAGGAAAACCAAGAGCCATTTGATGATGCCTTTCTTCTGATATTTGAGCAGCCATGAAGACATCTTTTTCCCTGACAGCAGTCGTCCAAAGATATACAGATCTGAAATTCTGAATACCTTTCGGAGGCTTCGCCCCCGAACCCCCGACGGGGGGCGCTGCCCCCTCGACCCCTGTCCGCTGACCGGGCAGCGGAACCCCCGATGCGAGGCCCCGGATAGGTCGTTAGGCGGTTCGGAGAAATCCCTTTATATGATGCCGTCTTTGGTCCAACATTAATTCTTCATTGCCTATGTCCTGTTTGATCATGTTAGATCATGCTTACTGCATGTCTACAAATACATGTTAGGCCAGCAAAATATGTTGCAGTACGATACAAGCATAGCAATACAATATAGGACAATTAGGACATTGCTAAGTTTAAGTAACAACATGATAGCATGTTAGGCCAACAAAATATGTTGCAGTACGATACAAGCATAGCAGTATAATATAGGACAATTAGGACAATGCTAAGTTTAAGTAGCAACATGATAGTGAGTATATGAATATTAGTGACATCATTATGTTAAACTTAACTGATTAGCCATATTCAAAAACACAATGTAATCATTGGGCCAACAGCTTCATCTTCTCACTAATAGTAGAATAGAGCACTCACATTTCCTTATTGAAGTCTCCACCTTGGATCATGAACTCCGTGATGACACAATGGAATGCAGGTCCCTTGAATCCAACGCCCTTCTCCCCTGATTTTAACAATATGTCCACAAATAAACGCAGTAAATAAAATCTCCCAAAATGTAACTTGTACTACAGATGCGTGTTTGCTATACTTGGCTCCCAAAATCTGCCGAATAGGTACTGTAGCAGTTTGTTGCACTTGGCAGTAACCGCAGACGATATTTCTGCCAGAATTTGCAATACACGACGAGAAAAAATGCAACACATGACGAGAAGCTAATGTTCAAAGAGTTCAGAATTTATTCTCTGTCTATGATATAAGCCTTGATATTATTTTAACCATTATTTTAACTTCCATCTTCAATCTGTTCAATAACAGCTTCTCTCTCCATCATAAAACAACAACCATGGGAATAAATACAACACTCGACGAAAAGCTAATGTTCTCCATACATAACATAGAAACTTGTTATAATTATATCAAGTCTACTTAGAAGTTCATTAACTTAAAAGTAGAAACTCCTTAGAATGTTACCTGGGTTTTCTGAAGCAAATTTTTCCACATCAACCACAAGTAGATTACGCTGAAGAAAGAAGGTTGGGAACACTGATCAACATAATTAAGTTCAAACGAATATTACACTAATAGACAAACTCTCATATAAATATCTTAGTAAAATCGATAAGTTACTTGCATTTGTCTTATGTAATATAAAGATAGCCCTGGATAAAGCTGAAAAAAAGAACAGATATAGCAAACCCTCACAATTGGGATAAAGACCTTTTCATTATAAATTATTACATCATTGAAAATGTAATTTGCCAGAACATGATCAAATAACAACTATTCTTGTCACACAGACCATCAACGATGAATATTCCTAAGATATGACCAATTTAATTTTTTTGGGTTTTAGTAATTTATGTAAGAATGGAAGATAAATCTTTGAAGAACCAGCACACAACTAACCTCCAAAATTTTATCCTGCCACAACAACGAAAGGTGCCTATAAATAGAAGAGAAACAACAAATGAAACATGCATTTGAACAAATGCCTATCAACTTCTAAGGAAAAACAGAAATGCACATCAGAATATTAAACAAAACTTACAAGCCATCATACGATTCCTGGAAGTTCAGAAACGTCAAGGCCATGTTGGAAGATGGGTTTAACTGTCATCTGAAAATCTGGTGGCTCAAGAAAACATACACTCACGCGTTTAAGAAAGGCCATTCTGGAATGAACTTTAGATCCACCAAGACCTAGAATTCGAGTTTTTGTTAAACTTAAATGGTATAAGTAAATTTTTAAGTTGTTAGAGGATGATTATTTCTCTTTAAGTGGGCTGTAATGAAAGCAGATAAAGGAAAAATATTTTTTATCTACTATTTACTCTTGTATACTCTTAGAAAGGTCAATATTACTTCTATCATCGATGGAAAGGGCCATATGAGAGAAGTGTTGACAACTGATTAGAAAACATGGACTTCGACATGTCAAAATTGTCGTTGATGATAGAAGTAATGGAGGACTCTAAAATTATAAGAGCTTTAACACATCTTTGACATAAGTAAATGTTACATAAAAGATAATAGTTTAAAGTAATACAGAAAGAACAGATTACAAACAACAGATTTCAGGACAGAAGAACAAATGGCTGAGATGATATACAAATTCACAGGAAAGTCAACATCTTTAATACCTGATATCGGCCCACGTGGATTAAAATCGTCAAAGGCATTAACAAATTCATTATTTTGAGCAGCAACTACACCACTAGCTAGCTGCATCATTGTCAGGACCTTCATCAGTACTTTTGGAAAGAGAGTTTAGTTTAGGAATAAGGGATGAAGGTATTAGTAAGGGGGCTATTACATATCATTCCTAAATGAGGATGATATTAGAAAGAAGTAACTAAAAGACTGTTAACAAAGAAATTTCATCAATAGGGTGAAGAATTATACCTTTCACTTCATGTAGAATTTTGCACATCCCTTGTTGTTTCTTCATAACTAGGAGGTGTACGAACACTATGCTCAAAAGGTCTCCGATCAAGTTCTCTAGTAAGCCAAAGAAATATATGTCAAAATCAGAAATAAGTGCAGGGTAATGTTTACACAAAGAATTGAAGATAAAATTCCAGAATTATGGCTATTAAAGGCATCTGTGAAACCGAATGCACTTGAACCTTCTCCTTTCATCCTGATGAAAAAAAAAACAACCTATATAAACATGTAATTGTTAATTTGGCACTGTAAACAATAAAATGTATGATTAACGGACAGTAAGATCTTTGCTAGCATAATAGTTATGGTATATTATATATAATTATAAAAATTAGCATTGATAATCAGAACATTACAAAATATCCAAACTCCCATCTTTCGTAAAATTTGAGACCCTCTATCATCAGAAGTGAAAGTCTTGCAGGGGTTATACTAAAAGTGCCTGCAAATGATTTACATTCTAAAAAAAGTTATAAAAATTTATCGTTGAAAGTCATCTTTGAATTTTTTATCGAGCGTGGTAGTTATACTGAAACTTCCTGCAAATGATTTACATTCTAAAAAGCGTTGGACCTATAATTTCTCCACAGAACAGCAACATCTAAAGCAGTTGCAGAAGTCTTGCAGGGGTTAGATTTGACAACACCTAAACTTTGACTACTGATATGTTTGTCAAGCTGACAGCCGATTATTATTTTTTTGTAGGCAATTGACATGCTTGCAATTCGAGACCCTCTATTCACACCTTAAGCAAAAATTCAAAGATAAAAAATGGAAACCCTGACCTAACCTACATGATAACCCTAAATTTATGCAAATTTCCTCCCAAACCCTTACTGAAATAGACAATTGACAACGAAACCAATAATTAATCAACACGATTTTCAATATCATTGAATTGAAACCCAAACCTACAGAATAACCGTAAATTCCCTGAAATTCTGTTCAAACCCCTAGCCGAAAACGACACCAAAACAATAACTAATGGAAGAGAGATGCAAAAAAAAGTTTCATGGAAAAAAACAAAATAAACAATTAGAGAGAGAAAAAAAACCAAGAATAACAAACCGAAATCGACCTGAGCCCAAAACAAAAAATGGTCGACGAGAAGCCCAAAAAAGACAGATTCATGGGGGAAAAGGCAAACAAAAGACGATAAGAAATTTTCGAGAACAACAAATCGAAACCCTAAACAAATCTGCACACAATATCCCTAAATTTCCCCCAAACCCTAATCGAATTTGACGCTAAAAAGATTAATCAAATAAAAGCCCTAAAAAAGAAATAAAGACAATGAGGAAAATAAATCTAGAATAGCCAATCGAAACCCTAACCTATTCTACACAATAACCATAAATTTGCCCAAATCGTCCCTCCCCCCCCCCAAAAAAAAAACCTAACCCACCCAAAATCGACCCCAGAACGAAGAACCGATCGAATAGAAACGCAAAATAACCACATGGATTCATGGGGAAAAACTGACGAATAGAGAGAAATTCGTAGGATTTCAAGTGGATTCGAACAGATCTCCATTCGAATCGATGGAGAATAGGGTAATATTTACACAAAGAGTTGAAGATAAAATTCCTGAATTATGGCTATTAAATGCATCTATGAAACCGAATGCACTTGAACCTTCACCTTTCATCCTAAAATAAAAAACTTATATAAACATGCAGTTGTTAATTTGGCACTGTAACAACAAAATGTATGATGAACAGGACAATAAGATCTTCGCTAGCATAGTAGTTATGGTATATTATATATGATTATAAAAATTAGCATTGATAATCAGAACATTACAAAATATCCAAACTTCCCCTCTGTCATAAAGTGAAACCATAATAGATACACAGAACAATCGAACTATTTATTCACGACAGATCATCTTTCCCTGAATCCATACGCATTGACAACAAAGAACAAAGATTATAGCGAGAGAACATCCTTCTGTGAACATCTAGGCAAATATTTTCTGCACAGATTTGCGATACAAACAATAATAAAAATAATTGAGCGTGATTTGTCAGAAAATTAGCAAAAAATAATGGAGAAAATGAATCGTTTAAAATCTGAAAATCATATGTAATCAAATATAATGCACACAGTTAAAAATTGGTGGAGAAATGTTAACATACAGAGGTCTTGAGCGCCTCCACCAGTTTTGACCCCTTGAGCGCCATCTTGCCTTGACCTCGCAACCTTGGCGTGGATGACGGCGTCACGTCCGTCCATGAACTTGTCGAGCGGGATGAAGTAGATCTTATCGAGGGCGACTATGAGGAAGAGAAACTCGGAGGCAATGTTGGGGACGGTGGAGTTGTATTCGAAGAGGCCCGCCTTCTAGATCTCGACGGCGAGGGATGGGACGGAGAAAGGGCTGTTGTCTGTGATGAGGGTTTTGCGATGTCAGGAGATTTGGGAAGGGATTTGAAGAGGTGGAGGGGTTTTGTGAGGGATTTAATGAGGAGGAGGGGTTTGGAGAGTTTGGAGTTGGGAGGGGTGGAGAAATCCATTACTCTGCTTGGGAAATTTGGGGAGTTAGAGGAATAGGAAGGGAGAGGAGTTTTGAGTAGGGGAAGAAAGGGTTAGGTATTGGGATGGCTTTGGACTTGAGAGGAAGCAAGAGAGGAGAGTATTTGCATGAAAGGAATTGAGGGGAGGGAATCCAAGTCCCAGGCTAATCCAATATTTATGACACACAACATGTCTTGTTATTGTCTAAATTAAATATGGCTCCTAATATTATTGTGTCACTGTTAGTCTCATATTTTTTTCATACACAAAAGATGACATGCATAAATATTTTTTACGACTCTTAATTTTTTAATCGTCATCTGAAAGTATTTTTTATGATATTATTATTTTTAATGTCATTGATAAAGTTATTAATGACGATCATCTAATGAAATGACATTAAAAATATCATTAATGACAATTTGAGATGAGTGTCATCTATAAAGTGTCATTGTTAATAAATTTTGTATTAGTGACTCCTAGGTATATCCAACCTATACGAATTCACATCCCAGTTATAATATTCATGAATAACCTATTAAAGATTAGTGTTGGATCCCAAAGTCGACTAAAAACTTCTTGTTCCTGAACCGAATAGAACAGCTCATGTACCCCTTTTGGAAGACCGATTGGGGTTGACCTGTTACCTGTTTAAACATTCTACCTTAACAACTTTTAGACCACCTGTAGGACTCCAGAACCCCATTTGTAGTTTCGGAATTCATCGCTTATATGCGGAGGAAACCGATTTCCAAAACCGGCAAAAACCTATTTCTAAAACTATAGAATTTTATGAAAACCTCCGATACGATGTGCACCCTGATAAATCGGGCGACATGGTCGTAAATTGAAATCATTAAAACATGCATATCGACTTCACAGACGTGTGGGCTTTGACGGAATTAAAATTGGTTGCGTGTGCGCGACGAATTTGATGCGTATCCGTCGAAATTCACCGTATCGGCCCCTTTGCAAACTAGTCAATTACTTTGTGCATGTTCGTCATCTCGAGACAAAACTTGTGCCAACATGACCTTATCGTTTTTTTGGTTATGTATGCCAAGTTTGGTCCGATTCTGAGAAGGTCGACCGGAACGCTATTTTGGCGGGCCCGCGACCCGATCCAACGGACGAATTTGTGCACGATCCACCGAAATCCAACTTTGGACATACGATTGGGTTTGTATCGAAAAAATAGACTTGTAGACATGTAGTTAGACGACTTTAGAGATCGTAGATACTGGCATATTTTTCGATACAAAGTAGGTCCAACGGCGGACATCATTTTGACCCAAAATTATCGTTTTGCCTGTATCCAGAATTGGACTTATGGGTAGGCTATCGTACCTAATTTGACTAATCTAAATACGTTGGTAATATCTCTTTTAGCCCCCGGAGACTGTGGTGAGAGTTTGACTTCAACGGCTCGTCGATTGACGGGATATTATTGGTTCTACGTGCTACCACCAAGCAAGTATACCTTGCCTTTCTCTACAGTTTATTTACATGCTTATTGTCCTTCTCTTTTTATATGTTATCATCTAGCTTCTCTGGTTGATTTTGGTTTATATGCTTTTCTTTATACCATGTATATTATTCATTGTCTTGTTCATATATTATCATCATTCATGACTTGATATTGTAGTTATACCGAATTTGTTCTCAACTGTAGTTTGACTGAGTCATGTCATATCGTAGGATGTGTAAATCATAAATGAACTACTGTACCTTGTTTTTAAATTCTTACTTGCGAGTCCACACTAGGGGCGAGGGTGATTCTTGAAGCTAACCTGCGAGTCCACACTAGGGGCGAGGGTTAGTAGTTGTTGTAGGAACAAAATAGTAAAGCACAATACTCTAGAGGGGAGGGGGTGAATAGAGTTGGCAGCAGAATAATGCTAATTAAAAAATGTTAGTAGCAAGATCACAGAATAATAATCACAACTAAGTAATGTAAAGGCAGAGATAAGAAAGCAAACGCAAAGACAGCGATGTATACTGGTTTCCCTCTGTTGAGGACTAATCCAGTCGGTAGAACTCTGGCTACCAGTTGAATCCACTATTGGCAAAACAGCAAGTTTTCTTACGAAGTCCTTGCAACTTCTACAACGCGAGCTTTGATACGAAGAACTCGTCCAACTTCAATTGTGAAGAGGTATTCTTCAATCAAGCCTTCTGATTACAATCACTCTGAAACTTCTAGACCGTACCGCACTGACAAATCGACTAGAGGATTGTAATTGGCTTGGGATCTGAAATTTAAAGCTCAAGAAAACTCTTTGGAAGACTGAAATCTTTAGATAGAGAGAAGATTGAAAGTGAATGAGTGAGTTGAAATGATCGAAATCCTTCTCTATTTATAAGAATTCCAAAGACATAATTCTGGCAGAATTCGGGCATAATTCGGGCAGAACTCGATGAGGAAATCTCGGTCAAATCCGTAACTGCAGGAGGACCAAGTTCCAGAGAATTCAAAAATCAAAACGGCTACTAACCGAACTCTGGCCGAACTCTGGCCGAACTCTGGTCGAGTTCTGTCAGGGTTAGGTTAGGTTTTTAAAATTAGTTTTTGGGAATTTTTGAAAACCTTTTTGAAACTTTTGTTAATAAGAATGTTTTTCAAAACTAAGGACATTTTAAAAGACATTTTGAAAACATTTTAGAATAGCCTATTTGCCAGTACGACTCGGTATACAACGTATTCCTAGACTCAACAAAATAAAAAATACATTGCTCAAAGAAATACAGACTCGAACAGGCAAACATTGCGTCGGTCTTGAACTGAGTAGATAGCTGTTCTTGATCATGTCCAAGAGTCCGAGATATCCTGACTAGCTTTATATATCCAGGCAGAGTTTGATCAATTATTAAAATCAGTTTGACCATATGACCAATGGGCTAACAATCTTCTCCATTTTGATAATTGACAAACTATGAATGATATAGCATTTAAGCTTGAAATAAAATCAAAATAATTGTTCATGTCCTGCATTTTCTCAAAAGAATGTTAGATCTTTATTTTCTCCCCCGCTGTCACTTAGCAAAATAATTGCAAAAGATAAAAACTCCTCCGTAATCAATGCATAAATAACAAACAGTAAAGAAATACAAGAAAATAATCATAAAATTATGACAGATGGTAGAGACAGTAAAAATAACATCACGGTATGTATTTGTCTCAGGCAGTTAACAATAAAACATAGAATTATTTCACAGGCAGTTTATAATAAGAAGCAGATAAAGATGCTAAGTAAATAAGTAAACTGATGTGAAAGATAAACTACGAAATCCATAAAGATGAAATGATGTCCAAGAGACATAAAAAATATCCAGTACAAGTCCTCAAAAGAAATAATGATAATAAAGTCTAAAAAGAAAAACTTGGAATGTCGGAGCATTTCCAAGAATACAGTAGATAATATCTAAGTCTCAAACATCAGATAACATATCACATATCCTCATCATCATCATCATCATCATCAGCATGATCGGCATGTCCAGAAGGACCAGCTGCAGAGGTGCCAGCGTCAGAAGGATGAGGAGGGGCGCCAGTGTAAAACTCACCGACATAGTCTCGAAGAGCACGATCAGAACGGTAGCAATCATATGCGTTACCGAGCTGAAAGTAGGCATGAACAGCCTCATCCTCACAACGGTAACCAGAAAAAACTGGATCCCTAGGAATGGAACCGGCTGAATGTCCAGTCTGGGCGAATCGAAGATCAGCTAAAGAATTTACAATCGCCTGATAACGGGTGACGCCGCGGAACTCACGTTCGCGGGCCATGTCCGTCATCGAGACATGCAAATCTGAAAGGTGCTGGTGTATGCTCTCAAATTTCATAGCATACTGCTGAGTAGGTGGAGGAGGTGGTGCAGTAGCAGGAGCAGTAGGAGGAGCAGCAGCAGTCATACTGTGACGAGATAACTTGAGAAACTTGGGCTCAGGGTCTTGAGTACAAGTAGATAAATCAATGTTGAAACGCTGAAAGATGCGTGGGAGAATCATCGCATAAGAGAGATTTCTATCTCTTGCACGATAACGTCCCATCATCTGAATAATGGTCTTAGGGGCAGAAAATGGAATCCCCTTAAGAATGTGATACATAGCAGATAATTCAAGAGACATGACATTATCTTTTGAAGTAGAATTCGGAAGGAGAGTAGAGTAAATGATACGGTACAATTCATAATTAAACAAGTTCAAGTTGTTTGCCTTGAACTTTCTAGAGCGAACTCGATCAGGTGCACAGAGTTCTGCTTTGAAACTAGTAAGTGTCGTGCCGTCGGGAAAATCAAATTCTGTGATATCAACAAGCGGTTCACCTTCATTGGGAATACCAAGGATTTCTGCTAAGATAATATCATTGAAATTGATATCTAATCCTCCAACACGAGTGCTTACATCAAACGTGTTTAATATGATATTGCAGTAGAACAGTCTAATGGCATTAGTTGCTACTGGGAAACAAAGTTTAACAAAATATTGTAACCCTAATGTCTCAAAGAAAGGTCAGTGTTCTGGAAATACAGTCCACTTGATGGGAGCGCCTGTGCATATGGATCTCATGGAGAAGTCTCCATACCACAGTAGGGCTTGATCTAGGGTTTGAAAGTAAAACCCGTCGAATGCGCTATCGCTAGATTGGACTGGCAAAAAGAGGGAATCCGTGGGTGGATTCAAAGATGAACCTTCCTCACTGGGATTGGTTGTCTTCTTCCTCTTGAAGGGGTTAAATCCCTTAGGTGCCATTTGTGTAATAAAATTAAATAGCACAAAATTGAAAGGAGGGAAAATAAGGAGTTATACCTTCCAAAATTCGAATATGTTGTAGAGAACAATGAACTTTGCACGAATCTAAAGTTTGGATTGATTTCACCACTTGGATTGGAAGAGAAGGGGTGGTGAAGAACTAGGGTTAGGGCTGCTCTCGCGCGGCTACTGTTGCTGTTTTAATGAAGTTTAGAAGCAATAAAGAAGAAAGGCTCTCGGGTTCTGGTTATATAACCTGATACCTTCAACCGAACTCGGGCCGAATTCGGTCCGAAGTCTGGCCGAATTCGCCTGGGGTTGGTTTGAAATACTTTCTTTTTCATTGGCTCATTACAAATATTTAATTCAAAGATTAGTAATTTTGACATTAAAATAATATAATTAATGTTATTTTATAAATTAAATTTCTTTACACAGTGACTATTTCAGATTAGCTGTAGGAGTACTGTCCCAGCTGGCAGAGGTTCACCGGGAAACTCTTAAGTACCGCTTCGCTTCAACCGTAGTTGTGGTGACAGACAGACTCTTTATTGGCTTGTCTCTAACACAGTTTTTGCATATTGAAATAAAATCATAAAATAAAATCAATTAACATTATTGATGTCCAAAAAATTCCTAATTCTCGACGTAAATAATTGAAATGATCTTCTGCTAGAGGTTTTGTGAAAATATCAGCTAATTGATTCTCAGTATCTATGTACACAAGGTCAATATCTCCATTTTGATGATGATCTCTAAGAAAATGATGTCGAATCTCGATATGTTTTGTACGAGAATGACATACAGGATTCTTAGTCAAATTAATAGTGCTCGTGTTATCACAGAAAATAGGAATAAGTGTATAAAATAAATCATAGTCTTCTAAGGTTTGTTTTATCTATAAAATCTGAGCACAACAACGTCCTGTGGCGATATACTAAGCCTCTGTTGTTGATAGGGCTACAGAATTTTGCTTTTTACTAAACCATGAGACTAAAGCCTTGCCTAAGAAATGACATGTGCCACTGGTACTTTTTCTATCAACTTTGTATCCAGCAAAATCTGTATCCGAATAACCAATAAGGTCAAAGGACTTAGTTTTGAGATACCATAAGCCAACAGAAGAAGTGCCCTTAAGGTATCGAAAGATACGCTTAACTGCGCACAGATGTGATTCCTTTGGATTAGCTTGAAAACATGCACACAGGCAAACACTAAATATAATATCTGGACGACTAGCAGTTAAATAAAGTAAACTACCGATCATACCTCGATACTTACGTGTGTCGACCGGCTTGCCTTGTTCATCAATATCAAGCTTTGTTGAAGTTGCCATCGGAGTGCCAATAGGTTTGACATTGTCCAGATCAAACTTCTTTAGAAAATCTTTTGTGTACTTGGCTTGATTTATGAACGTCCCATTGTCAGTTTGTTTGATTTGCAGTCCGAGAAAGAATTTCAGCTCTCCCATCATGCTCATCTCAAACTCATTCTGCATACACTTAGAAAATTCTTTACACAGAGATTCATCAGTAGATCCAAATATAATATCATCAACATAGACTTGTATTAAGAGAAGCTTACCATTAAAAGACTTAATAAAAAGTGTAGTGTCAACCTTGCCTTTTGAAAAATTGTTGTCAAGTAGGAAAGAGCTTAGACGATCATACCAAGCACGAGGGACTTGTTTCAAACCGTATAAAGCTTTCTTCAACTTGAAAACATGATCAGGGTTTTTAAAATCTGTGAAACCTGGAGGTTGTGCTACAAAAACTTCTTCTTTTATAAAACCATTTAAAAATGCATTTTTGACATCCATTTGAAATAATTTAAAATTATGAAAACATGCAAATGCACATAACATGCGAATGGATTCTAATCTCGCGACTGGGGCATAAGTCTCATCGTAGTCGATACCTTCTTCCTGATTGTATCCTTGAGCTACGAGTCGAGCCTTATTACGAGTCACTAAACCATTCTCATTCAGTTTATTTCAGAATACCCAACGGGTGCCAATGACCGGATGATCAATAGGCTTGGGAACAAGTTTCCAAACTTGATTTCGTTCAAATTGGTTTAATTCCTCTTTTATAGCATCTATCCAAAAACTATCACTACATGCTTTATCAATAGTTTTGGGTTCTAGCTGTGAAATAAATGTAACACTAGAAACAATATCTCTACTGGATATACGAGTACTTATACCTTTGGTAATATCACTAATTACCAAATCCTTTGGATGATCAGCTGTAAATTTTAATTATTTCGGCAGACTCTGAAGGTAGCTGTTTCCTGGATCTTCTCTAGGAGGATCAGCTAGTGCTGAGCTTGGTTGAGAATCAGCTGTTGTTGAGCTTAGTACAGTTGGATCTTCATCATTGTCATCGATAGTCATTTGATTCAGTTCATCAAAAGTGACGTTGATTGACTTCGATGATCATGGATTGTTTGTTGAAGACTCTGTATCCTTTGCTTTTGGCCGCATAACCTAAAAAATATACCTTCATCGGCCTTTTCGTCAAACTTTCCCAAATTGTCTTTTATATTAAGAATAAAGCATTTACAACCAAATATTCTAAAATATGAAACAGATGAAATTCTATCAAATCATAATTCAAATGGAGTTTTCTTCGATTTGGGTCAAATTCGAACTCTATTGAGAACAAAACAAGCTGTATTGACAGCTTCAGTCCAGAAATATTTTGGTAGACTAAACTGGTTTAACATTACTCTGGCCATTTCGGATAGAGTTCTGTTCTTATGTTCCACAACTCCATTTTGTTGTGGAGTCCTAGGACATGAGAACTCGTGTACAAAATCGTGTGTGTCACAAAATCGCTCAAACTCTGCATTCTCGAATTCGCCACCATGATCGCTTCTAATACGAGTGATAATATAACCTTTTTCTTTATGTACTTTCTTGCAAAAGGCGATAAATTCGGATAATGCATCATTCTTGCGTGTCAAGAAGTATACCCACGTGTATCTAGAGTAATCATCTACAATTACAAAAGCATATAGCTTACCTCCGAGGCTAGCAACTCTACTAGGACCAAATAAGTCCATATGTAGCAATTGTAGAGGTCTAGTAGTACATACTGCGTTTACTGACTTGAATGTGGATCTGGTAGCTTTGTTCTTTTCACATTGGCTGCATACTGAATCCTTCTTGAATGTTATGTCCGGTAAACCGTGTACTAGCTTCTTTGTGGATAATCTTGAAATTGTGTCCATATTTGCATGACCGAGTCTCATATACCACAGATGACTCTCATCACTTTTAGCCATTAAGCATCTACCTGAAATGTTAGTTTCTTCCAACAAATAGAAAACATATATGTTGTCTTCCCTGATACCTTCAAAGATAGTACTACCAGTTGAGCTATCAACTATAGTACATTTGTCTTTGCCAAAGTTGATGCCATAACCATGATCAGCTAGATGACTTACGCTGAGTAGATTATGTTTCAACTCGGTAACCAGACAGACATCCTTAATCACAGGATAGGAAGACTTACCAACATCACCGATACCAATGATATACCCTTTCAAGTTATTACCGAAGGAGACATAGCCTTCCTTCTTTTTCTTCGACAGTGTTGCAAATAGTGTAGCGTCACCGGTCATATACCGTAAACAACCGCTGTCGAGGATCCATTTGCTTCTAGCATGTGAAAGGTATTCCACCTACAAAACAATTACAGATAAAACTTTTGGTACCCATTTCTTGTAGGGTCCTGAAATGTTAGCCTTTGGTATCCAAGCATAAATATTTAAATCAACAAGCTTTCTGATTCTACATGCATATGAAATATGACCAATGAGGCCACAATAATGACATTGTGCATGTTTAGTGTTGAAAGCTGAGTGATGTATACGGTTGGTAGGTTTAGGTTTTCTAGTATAGAAGAAAGCATACCTATAATCTTGTTTGGGCTTAACCTTTTGGGGTAAAGGTTTGATAGGGTTAGGTCTGACAGTGTTTGGCTTGGGAATGTTCCTATTTTTCGGTAAGTGACACGTGTTAGGGTAGGAAGCAGCAGTCTCAGGCTATTTTTATAACCTAATTTCCAATCTTTTGGAAGTGTCATACAATTTAGTATAATCAGAAGTGAGTGTTTCTATTCTGATTTGTGCACTTTGAAGACTTTTTCTTCTCTTTAGAAAGTTCTTCTTTCAGTTGGTCAATAACCTTGTCTTTCTCTTCAGATGACTTGGTAGTCTCGTGTAATAAGAGCTTAATAGAGGAAAGTTCACTAGACTCACTAACATTATTTCTAACCTCTGCTAGTAGGTCGGTAAGTCTTCATATTTCTCCTTTGTACTTTTTGAGTACCTTCTTAGAGGTCTGATATTTGCTACGCAGTTTCCTGTAATCACTTATCAGTTCACTGAAGACATCTCCTAATTGCTCAAAGGTGAAGTCATCATATGTATCAACTACAGGTTCAGAGAGTACCTGATCGGATGCCATAAAGCATACATTTGCAGCATCTTCTGATTGTTCATCTTCTGAATCGCTGGCTTCACTTTCATGCCATATGCTGGTGTTGGCATATCTCCGAGATGTTGATCTTTTCAGGTTCCCTTTTTTATACCTGTTTCTCTTCTTGCTTGATGATGAGTTTGTAGGACAATCCTTCTTCATGTGTCCCTTCTTCTTGCAGCCATAGCAGATAACATCATCTTGATACCAGTTGTTGCTGCTATTGTTTTCTTTGGCTTTCTTCTTATATCTCATGAATCTTTTTAATTTCCTTGCTAGGAGTGCTTGATCTTCAACATCAGATTTACTGCTGTCTGAATCACCTTCAGCAGCTTTTCTGTGCTGAGCCTTGAAAGCGATCGTCTTCTCCTTTGGTGCAGGCTCTTCAAAATCTTGTAGCTCCAGTTCATGAGTGAGTAACTTACCCATGAGTACTTCGAGGGACATAGTTGTGAGGTCGTTCCCTTCAATAATCGCAGTAGCCTTTGGAATCCAGTTCTTGGTAAGTGCTCGCAGGAGTTTGCAAATCTTTTCATGGTTACCGTACTCTTTGCCTAAGGAGGACAAAGGATTTATAATATCCAAGAATCTTTTGAATATTTGAGTAACTATTTCGTAGGGCTTCATCTTGAACACCTCATACTCTTGAGCAAGTCTGCTGACCTTTGATTCTTTGACTTGAGTCGTGCCTTCATGTGTGACTTCAAGAAGCTTCCACACTTTATTCGCCGTTGTGCAGATAGACACCCTGTTAAATTCAGTTCTGTCTAAAGCACAAAATAAAGCGTTAATAGCACTGCGTCAAGACTGGCCTTTTTTTTCCTCCTCTGTATATCTGTTATGGGGTTTTTCAACTAAAACTCCATCAAAATTTATACGAGGTGGCTTTTGATAGCCATCAATAACAATAGACCATAAATCAAAGTCAAGAGATTTCAAGAAGAAACTCATCCGTGTTTTCCAATAGGTATAATTCGTACCATCAAACAGTGGAGGTTTGTTTGTGGCCTGGCCTTCACTTGTGAATTTCACAGTTGCCATGTGTTGTGCTGTGATCTATATAACAATTAATTAAAAGAATAAATAATTACAATGTTACCTTGCTTTACCTGTAACACCTATTCTGATACCAATTGTAGGAACGAAATAGTAAAGCACAATACTCTAGAGGGGGAGTGAATAGAGTTGGCAGCGGAATAATGCTAATTAAAAAATGTTAGTAGCAAGATCAGAGAATAATAATCACAACTAAGTAATGTAAAGGCAGAGATAAGAAAGCAAACGCAAAGACAGCGATGTATACTAGTTTTCCTCTGTTGAGGACTAATCCAGTCGGTAGAACTCTGGCTACCAGTTGAATCCACTATTGGCAAACCGTAAGTTTTCTTACGAAGTCCTTGCAACTTCTACAACGTGAGCTTTGATACGAAGAACTCGTCCAACTTCAATTGTGAAGAGGTATTCTTCAATCAAGCCTTCTGATTACAATCACTCTGAAACTTCTAGACCGTACCGCACTGGCAAATCGACTAGAGGATTGTAATTGGCTTGGGATCTGAAATTTAAAGCTCAAGAAAACTCTTTGGAAGACTGAAAGCTTTAGATAGAGAGAAGATTGAAAGTGAATGAGTGAGTTGAAATGATCGAAATCCTTCTCTATTTATAGGAATTCCAAAGACAGAATTCTGGCAGAATTTGGGCAGAATTCGGGCAGAACTCGATGAGGAAATCTCGGTCAAATCCGCAACTGCAGGAGGACCAAATTCCAGAGAATTCAAAAATCCAAACGGCTACTATCCGAATCTGGCCGAACTCTGGCCGAGTTCTGTCAGGGTTAGGTTAGGTTTTTAAAATTAGTTTTTGGGAATTTTTGAAAACCTTTTTGAAAACATTTTTGAAACTTTTGTTAATAAGAATGTTTTTCAAAACTAAGGACATTTTAAAAGACATTTTGAAAACATTTTGGAATAGCCTATTTGCCAGTACGACTCTGTGTACAACGTATTCCTAGACTCAATAAAATAAAAAATATATTGCTCAAAGAAATACAGACTCGAACAGGCAAACATTGCTTCGATCTTGAACTGAGTAGATAGCTGTTCTTGATCATGTCCAAGAGTCTGAGATATCCTGACTAGCTTTATATATCCAGACAGAGTTTGATCAATTATTAAAATCAGTTTGACCATATGATCAATGGGCCAACAGTTGCCCGTACCTGGGAGTCCACACTAGGGTTGAGGGTGATTCTTGAAGCTAACTTGTGAGTCCACACTAGGGGCGAGGGTTAGTAGTTGTTCAAACCTGTGAGTCCTCACTAGGGGTGAGGGTTTGAGTATCCAATTCGTTTCTTGTCATGTGTTCATGTTTTCCTTCCAGCAATTCATTTATGCGTAGTTGTTCTTGTGTCCATATTCATAGTCACTCGTCATGTTCTGCCTTTCCTATTTATTTCTTATGCATGATAAACTATTAGATAGGTATGTTTTTATGTATCTTGCTAGTCTCTTGAGGACCTGATTATCTCTTCAGGTAGAGGATTTTACGGAGTTAGTTAGCTGAACATAATGATAGTGATTAGATCTACAGGATCCAGGTATTGGCTTGTGATATTACTTTATTGTCCTCTCGTGCTTTACATTCCTTATCATGATATATTCTGCTTGCTAGCCTACTTCTATGGACTTATGTTATTTTATTGGAGTCTAATCAGACATATATGCTAGTGGGCTGCTGACTATGAACCATAGTTATTCATTCTTATTTTATATCATTCTTGTGGATTGAGATATAGATTTGCCTTGCCATGATTGACATGATACCCTATTCTGGACGGCTTATACGTATTCGAGTAGGCTAGAATCTGCTTGATACGTAGCTGACTTGCACACGCACTTGGATTCTAAAAAAGCGGGAGCGGGTCGTGACACAATCTTCTGTCCACTGAAACTCCTGATCCTTGTGTGTCAACCGTGTCATCGGCTCTACAATCCGTGAGAAATTCTCTACGAAGCTGTTGTAACACCCAGTTTTCTAAAATGAGGGTGATTTTGAAATTTTGTTATTTTAATCATTTAATAATAATATTTAAATCATATTGTGATTTTTGGTAATTTTTAATTAATTTAAAACTATTTAAACATTGAAATGTGATTTTGATGGTCAACTAGTGTAATCCTAGAATTGCTATGCCTAGAGACTAAGCAGGACCATGGGAGCCTAGCCATGTGATTAGAATGTCATATTACTACTTTTTAGCCTAGGGATATTTTGGTCATTTTGACAATTTTGTGAAATTGTAAATTGCATTAATTAAATATATGCTAATTGTTAGGTTGAGACTTGACCTAGAAGTTTAGCCTAATCTAGATTAGTCTTAAGCTTAGGGTCTTGATTAAGTTAACCTAGTAAATGACAAGATTAATAATATCTAGAAATTCTAAGTAGGATATTTATCCCTTAGGATATTTATGAAAAAGAAAGCTTTATGACTAGTTGAACCAATAGAAAGGCTTAGAATTGGGTGGACAACTCCTAGCCACTCATCTAGACCTAAAACCTAAATCTAATTCATCTAATGGCAGCCACAATAAGATCCCCCCTTCCTATAAAGGATCCTTAAGAAGGCATTTGCCTCTTTTCGGATCTACTTAGAACCCTAATAGTTCCTCCCAAAATTCTTTCCCTAATATCCAAATTAAGTCCAATTTGATCCTAATTAATTGCATCATCACCCTCTACCAAAGTGGGAGCTAGTAGGGGCTTGCTAGCTAGGATTGGGAGTGCTTTGGGTAATTGGAGTTCAAGGAAAAACACTCATCCTCACCCTTTTTATTGAGGTTTCACGCTCGATAGGTAATTGCCCTAAAACCTATTTAAATTTCAGTTTCTTTCCATAGATGCATTCATTTAGGGTTCCCCTAGGTGTAGCCCAAGTTTGGTAGGAATTTGTGTCCATTTTGTGTCCGTTTCAGACACGTATCGGTGCTTTTAAAAGCGTGTTCGATGAAATGCCACATAGGAAATTATTTTAGTACTTTTCAAAAGTAAATACTGTTGGCCCATTTGGTCATATGGTCAAACCTGATTTTAATAATTGATTAAACTCTGTCTGGATATACAAAGCTAGTCAGGACATCTCGGACTCTTGAACATGATCAAGAATGGCTATCCACTGAATTCAAGACCGAAGATCTGTTTGCCTACTCGAGTCTGTAATTCCTTATGCAATGTATTTTCATTTTATTTGAGTCTAGAAATATGTTGTACACCGAGTCGTACTGGCAAATAGGCTACCCTTAAATGAGTTTAAAATGTTTTTAAAATGTCCTCTCAAAAAGGTTTACAAAAAGGTTTTCAAAAAGGTTTTCAAAAATCACCAAAAAGCTTTTTAAAAAAACCCTAACTAAACCCTGACTAAACCCTGACAGAACTCGGACCGAGTTCGGCCAGATTTCGGCCAGAGTTCGGTTGGTGGCCGTTGTGATTTTGAATCCTTGGAACTTGGTCCTCCTGCAGTTGCGGATTTGACCGAGATTTGCTCATAGAGTTCTGCCCGAATTCTGCCCAAATTCTGTCAGAAGTCTGTCCTTGAAATTCCTATAAATAGAGAAGGATTTCGATCTTTTCTACTCACTCATTCACTTTCAATCTTCTCTCTATCTAAAGCTTTCAGTCTTTCAAAGAGTTTTCTAGAGCTTTCAATTTCAGATCCCAAGCCAATTACAATCCTCTAGTCGGTTTGCCAGTGCGGTACGGTCTAAAAATTTCTGAGAGATTGTAATCAGAAGGCTTGATTGAAGAATACCTCTTCACATTTGAAGTTGGATGAGTTCTTCGTATCAAAGCTCGCGTTGTAGAAGTTGCAAGGACTTCGTAAGAAAACTTGCGGTTTTTCCACTAGTGGATTCAACTGGTAGCAAGAGTTCTACCGACTGGATTAGTCCTCAACAGAGGGAAACCAATATACATCGATGTCTTTGCGTTTGCTCTCTTAACTCTGTCTTTACTTTATTTTAGTTGTGATTAATATTCTGTGATTGTGCTGCTAATATTTTTTAATTAGCATTATTCCGCTGCCAACTCTATTCACCCCTCCTCTAGAGTATTACGCTTTACTATTTCGTTCCTACAATTGGTATCAGAGCGGGTGTTTACAGGTAAAACAAAGGTAACAGTGTAATTATTTATTCATTTTAATTAACTGTTATATAGATCATAGCACAACACATGGCAACTGTGAAATTCACAAGTAAAGGCCAGGCCACAAACAGACCCCCACTGTTTGATGGTACGAACTATACCTATTGGAAAACACGGATGAGTTTCTTCTTGAAATCACTTGACTTTGATTTATGGTCCATTGTTCTTGATGGCTATCAAAAGCCACCTCGTATAAATGTTGATGGAGTTTTAGTTGAAAAACCACACAGCAGATATACATAGAAAGAAAAGAAAAGGGCCAGTCTTGACGCACGTGCCATTAATGCTCTTTTTTGTGCTTTAGACAGAACTGAATTTAACAGGGTGTCTATCTGCACAACGGCTAATGAAGTATGGAAGCTACTTGAAGTCACACATGAAGGCACAACTCAAGTCAAAGAATCTAAAGTCAGCAGACTTACTCAAGAGTACGAGGTGTTCAAGATGAAGCCCAACGAAACAGTTACACAAATGTTCGAGAGATTCTTGGATATTGTAAATCCTTTGTCCTCCTTAGGCAAAGATTACAGTAACCATGAAAAGATTCGCAAACTCCTGCGAGCTCTCACCAAGAACTGGATTCCAAAGGCTACTGCTATTATTGAAGGAAACGACCTCACCACGATGACACTCGAAGTACTCATGGGTAAGCTACTCACTCATGAACTGGAGCTACAAGATTTTGAAGAGCCTGCACCAAAGGAGAAGACGATCGCTCTCAAATCTCAGCACAGAAAAGCTGTTGAAGGTGATTCAGACAGCAGTGGATCTGACGCTGAAGATCAAGCACTCCTAGCAAGGAAGTTCAAAAGATTCATGAGACATGAGAAGAGATTCAAAGAGAACAACAGCAACAACTGGTATCAAGAAGATGCTGTCTGCTATGGTTGCAAGAAGAAGGGACACATGAAGAAGGATTGTCCCACAAACTAATCATCAAGCAAGAAGAGCAACAGGTATAAAAAAGGGAACCTGAAGAAATCAACATCTAGGAGATATGTCAATACCAGCATATGGCATAAAAGTGAAGCCAGCGACTCAGAAGACGAACAATCAAAAGACGCTGTAAATATATGCTTTATGGCATCCGATCAGGTACCTACTGAACCTGTAGTTGATACTTATGATGACTTCACCTTTGAGGAATTAGGAGATGCCTTCAGTGACCTGATGACTGATTACAGGAAACTGCGTAGCAAGTATCAGACCTCTAAGAAGGTACTCAAAGAGTACAAAGGTGAAATAGGTAGACATACCGACCTACTAGCTGAGGTTAGAAATAATATTAGTGAGTCTGGTGAGCTTTCTTCAACAAAGCTCTTATTACACGAGACTACCAAGTCATCTGAAGAGAAAGACAAAATTATTGACCAACTCAAGGAAGAACTTTCTATAGAGAAGAAAAGTCTTCGATGTGCACAAATCAGAATGGAATCACTCACTTCTGATTATACTAAGTTGTATGACACTTCCAAAAGATTGGAAATTAGGTTAGAAAAATAGCCTGAGCCTGCTGCTTCCTTCCCTAACACGTGTCACTTACCGAAAAATCGGAACATTCCCAAGCCAAACACTGTCAGACCAAACCATACAAAACCTTTACCCCAAAAGGTTAAGCCCAAACAAGATTATAGGTATGCTTTCTTCTATACTAGAAAACCTAAACCTACCAACCATGCACACCACTCAGCTTTCAACACTCGACATGCACAATGTCATTATTGTGGCCTCATTGGTCATATTTCATCTGCATGTAGAATGAAAAAGCTTGTTAATTTAAATGTTTATGCTTGGATACCTAAAGCTAACAATTCAGGACCCTACAAGAAATGGGTACCAAAAGTTTCATCTGCAAACTATTTTGTAGGTGGAACACCCTTCACATGCTAGAAGCAAATGGATTTTCGACAGCGGCTGCTCACGGCATATGACCGGTGACGCTACCCTATTTGCAACACTGTCGAAGAAAAAGAAGGAAGGCTATGTCTCCTTCGGTAATAACTTGAAAGGGTATATTATTGGTATCGGTGATGTTGGTAAGTCTCCCTATCCTGTGATTAAGGATGTCTGTCTGGTTACCGAGTTAAAACATAATCTACTCAGCATAAGTCATCTAGCTGATCATGGTTATGGTATCAACTTTGGCAAAGACAAATGTACTATAGTTGATAGCTCAACTGGTAGTACTATCTTTGAAGGTATCAGGGAAGACAATATATATGTTTTCTATTTGTTAGAAGAAACTAACATTTTAGGTAGATGCTTAATGGCCAAGAGTGATGAGAGTCATCTATGGCATATGAGACTCGGTCACGCTAATATGGATACCATCTCAAGATTATCCACAAAGAAGCTAGTACGCGGTTTACCGGACATTACATTCAAGAAGGACTCGGTATGCAGCCAATGTGAAAAGAACAAAGCTACCAGATCCACATTCAAGTCAATAAACGCAGTATGTACTACTAGACCTCTACAATTGCTTTATATGGACTTATTTGGTCCTAGCAGAGTTGCTAGTCTCGGAGGTAAACTTTATGCTTTCGTAATTGTAGATGATTTCTCTAGATACACGTGGGTATATTTCTTGACACGCAAGAATGATGCATTATCCGAATTTGTCGCCTTTTGCAAGAAAGTACAGAATGAAAAAGGTTACATGATCACTCGCATAAGAAGCGATCATAGAGGCGAATTCGAGAATGCTGATTTTGAGCAATTTTGTGACACACACGGTTTTGTACACGAGTTCTCCTGCCCTAGGACTCCACAACAAAATAGAGTTGTGGAACGTAAGAACAGAACTCTAATCGAAATGGCCAGAGTGATGTTAAACCAGGTTAGTCTACCCAAATATTTATGGGCTGAAGCTGTCAATACAGCTTGCTTTGTACTCAATAGAGTTCTAATTCGACCCAAATCGAAGAAGACTCCATTTGAGTTATGGTTTGATAGAATTCCATCTGTTTCATACTTTAGAATATTTGGCTGTAAATGTTTCATTCTTAATACAAAAGACAATTTAGGAAAATTTGATGAAAAGGCCGATGAAGGTATATTTTTAGGTTATGCGGCCAAGAGCAAAGGATACAGAGTCTTCAACAAACGAACCATGATCATCGAAGAGTCAATCAACGTCACCTTTGATGAACTAAATCAGATGACGATCGATGACAATGACGAAGATCCAACTGTACCAAGATCAACATCAGCTGATCCTCAACCAAGCTCTGCTCTAGCTGAACCTCCTAGAGAAGATCCAGGAACCAGCTATCTTCAGAATCTACCGAAAAGGTTGAAATTTATAGCTGATCATCCAAAAGATTTGGTAATTGGTGATATTACCAAAGGAGTAAGTACTCGTACATCCAGTAGAGATATTATTTCTAGTGTTGCATTTATTTCATAGTTAGAACCCAAAACTATTGATGAAGCATGTAGTGATAGTTTTTGGATAGATGCTATGCAAGAGAAATTAAACCAATTTGAACGGAATCAAGTTTGGGAACTTATTCCCAGGCCTATTGATCATCTGGTCATTGGCACCCGTTGGGTATTCCGAAATAAACTAAATGAGAATGGTTTAGTGACTCGTAATAAGGCTCGACTCGTAGCTCAAGGATACAATCAAGAAGAAGGTATCGACTACGATGAGACTTATGCCCCAGTTGCGAGATTAGAATCCATTCGCATGTTATGTGCATTTGCATGTTTTCATGATTTCAAACTATTTCAAATGGATGTCAAAAGTGCATTTTTAAATGGTTTTATAAAAGAAGAAGTTTTTGTAGCACAACCTCCAGGTTTCACGAATTTCAAAAACCCTGATCATGTTTTCAAGTTGAAGAAAGCCTTATACGGTTTAAAACAAGCCCCTCGTGCTTGGTATGATCGTCTAAGCTCTTTTCTACTTGACAACGGTTTTTTAAAAGGCAAGGTTGACACTACACTGTTTATTAAGTCTTTTAATGTCAAACTTCTTTTAATTCAAATCTATGTTGATGATATTATATTTGGATCTACTGATGAATCTCTGTGTCAAGAATTTTCTAAGTGTATGCAGAATGAGTTTGAGATGAGCATGATGGGAGAGCTGAAATTCTTTCTCGGATTGCAAATCAAACAAACTGATAATGGGACATTTATAAATCAAGCCAAGTATACAAAAGACCTGCTAAAGAAGTTTGATCTGGACAATGTCAAACCTATTGGCACTCCAATGGCAACTTCAACAAAGCTTGATTCAGATGAACAAGACAAGTCAGTCGACACACGTAAGTATCGAGATATGATTGGTAGTTTACTTTATTTAACTGCTAGTCGTCCAGATATAATGTTTAGTGTTTGCCTGTGTGCACGTTTTCAAGCTAACCCAAAGGAATCACATCTGTCCGCAGTTAAGCGTATCTTTTGATGCCTTAAGGGCACTTCTTCTGTTGGCTTATGGTATCCCAAAACTAAGTCCTTTGACCTTATTGGTTATTCGGATGCAGATTTTGCTGGATGCAAAGTCGATAGAAAAAGTACCAGTGGCACATGTCATTTCTTAGGCAAGGCTTTAGTCTCATGGTTTAGTAAAAAGCAAAATTTTGTAGCCCTATCAACAACAGAGGCTGAGTACATCGCCGCAGGACGTTGTTGTGCTCAGATTTTATGGATGAAACAAACCCTAGAAGACTATGATTTATTTTACACACATATTCCTATTTTCTGTGATAACACGAGCACTATTAATTTGACTAAGAATCCAGAATGTCACTCTCGTACTAAACATATCGAGATTCGACATCACTTTCTTAGAGATCATCATTAAAATGGAGATATAACCTTGTATACATAGATACTGAAAATCAACTAGCTGACATCTTCACTAAACCTCTAGCGGAAGATCGTTTCAATTATTTACGTCGAGAATTAGGAATTTTGGACGTCAATAATATTAATTAATTTTGTTTTATGATTATATATCATTACGCAAAAACTGTGTTAGAGACAAGCCAATAAAGAGTCTGTCTGTCACCACAACTACGGTTGAAGCAAAGCGGTACTTAAGAGTTCCCCGGTGAACCTCCGCTAGCTGGGACAGTACACCTACAGCTAATCTAAAACAGTCGCTGTATAACGACATTTAATCTATAAAATAATATTAATTATGTTAATTGAAGTTGAAATGACTAAATCTTTGAATTAAATATTTGAAATGAGACAATAAAAAAGAATGGCAAAAATCAACTATAAAGAACCCTAGGCGAATTCGGCCAGAGCTCTGACCGAATTCGGCCCGAGTTCGGTTGAGGGTGTCAGGTTATATATACAGAACCCGAGAAGCCATTCTTCTTCATTGCTTCCAAACTAATCACAACAGCAGCAGCAGCCGCGAAGGAGCCCCGAACCCTAGCTTTTCACCACCCTCATTCTTCTAATCCAAGTGGTGAAATCAATCCAAAATTTGGATTCGTACGGAGTTCGTCGTTCTCTTCGACATACTTTGATTTCGGGAGGTATAACCCCATCTTTCTCCACTTTTCAATTAGTGCATTTTTATTTCAATTTGCACAAATGGCACCCAAATTTAATCCTTCAAAGAGGAAGAAGACGAACCCTAGTGAGGAAGGGTCATCTTCGCATCCGCATATGGATTCCCTCTTCTCGCCGGTCTAAACGAGCGACGGTACGTTCGACGGGTTTTTCTTTCAAACCCTAGACCAAGCCCTACTGTGGTATAGAGACTTCTCCATGAGATCCATATGCACAGGCGCTCCAGTTAAATAGACTGTATTTCCTGATCATCGTCATTTCTTTGAGGCATTAGGGTTACATCTTTTTGTTAAAATCTGCTTCCCTATAGCAACTAATGCCATTAGATTATTTTATTGCAATCTCATATTAAACACTTTTGATGTGAGCACTCATGTTGGAGGTATTGATATCAATTTCAATGATGACCTCTTAGCGGAGATCCTTGGTATCCCTAACAAAGGTGCACCGCTAGTTGACATCACTGAATTTAATTTTCTCGAAGGCACGACACTCGCCAGTTTCAAAGCGAAACTCTGTGCACCTGATAGAGTACGCTCTGGAAAGTTCAAGGCTAACAACCTGAACTTGTTTAACTATGAATTGCATCGCATCATCTATTCCACTATCCTTCCAAAATCTACTTCAAAGGATGATGTGACTTCTCTTGATCTGTCCGCCATGTACCACATTCTTAAGGGGATTCCATTTTCTGCCCCTAAGACCATGATTCAGATGATGGCTCGTTGTCGTGCAAGAGATAGAAATCTCTTACGCGATGATTCTTCCACGCATCTTTCAGCGCTTCGATATCGATCTGTCGACTTGTACTCAGGACCCTGAGCCCAAGTTTCTTCAGTTATCTCGTCGTAGCATGACTGCTTCAGCTCCACCTCCTGCTCCTCCTACTGCACCTCCTCCACCACCTCATCAGTATGCCATGACATTTGAGGGCATACATCAGCATTTATCTGCTTTGCACGTCTCGATGTCGGACATGGCTCGCGAGCGTGAGTTCCACGACGTCACCCGCTATCAGGCGCTTGCAAACTCCTTAGCTGATCTTCGTTTCGCCCAGACTGGTCATTCAGCCGGTTCCATCCCTAGAGATCCAGCTTTCTCTGGTTACCGCTGTGAGGATGAGGCTGTTCATGCCTACTTCCAGCCCGGTAACGCCTATGATTGGCACTGTCCTGATCGTGCTCCACCTTGTGACTTTGTTGGTGAGTTCTATGCTGGCGCCCCTCCGCATCCTTCTGGCGCTGGTACCTCTGGAGTTGGTACTTCAGGACATGCTGGTCGAGCTGCTGATGATGATGATGAGGATGATGATGAGGATATGTGACTATATGATTTTGAGTGATATTTTATTGTACACTTGGAAATGCTCCGACATTCCAAGTTATTATTAGTATTTTTTTTATTATTATTAGCACTTTCTAGTTTGCTTCAGTACTTTTTATTTTTATGGACATGTTTATTATGCCTCAGTTTATGGCATTCAGTTTATTTCAGCACTTGTTTTAGTTTCAGTTTATGATAGCACTATTTCTTATATTGCTTCATTCTTTATAACTGCCTGTGAAATTACATGCCTGTGATGATTTTTTTTTACAATATATGCCTGTGACACTTCTCTTTTATTTTTGCCTTATTTATTTTATATATGTTTTCTCACTATTTGTTACTTATGCATTTGATTGCGGTAGAGCTTTATCTTTTGCAATTATTTTGCTAAGTGACAAAGGGGGAGAAAATTAAAGATCTAACATTTATTTTTTTTTGAGATAATACAGGATTTGAACAATTCTACTTTTTGATATTTTGAACAAGCTTAATGTTATATCATTCATAGTTTGTCAATTATCAAAATGGAGGAGATTGTTGGCCCATTTGGTCATATGGTCAAATCTGATTTTAATAATTGATTAAACTCTGTCTGAATATACAAACTAGTCGGGATATCTCGGACTCTTGAACATGATCAAGAATGGCTATCTACTGAATTCAAGACCGAAGATCTGTTTGCCTACTCGAGTCTGTAATTCCTTATGCAATATATTTTTATTTTATTTGAGTCTAGGAATATGTTGTACACCGAGTCGTACTGGTGATTGAGACACGATCGCATCGCTCTGGCCTAGCAGACGCTGATGAGAGGTCTCCCACCCTTCGCCCGATTGTGGATGTTGGGACCACATTACCTCCTATTTCTGCTCATATAGGAGCATCTGCAGCTTTTGGGAGTGCACCTCCACTTGTCCGGAGGTCTTCCCCTGTCATTCCGGATATGTTCCAACAGCAGCTACCTTCAAGGACAGTGGATGCGGCTCAGATTTTTATCCTTTTCCAGCAATTCCTGGAGACTCAGCGACAGATGCAGCAGAACCAGTCTGCTGATTTCCGACAGAGCATACACAATACCCACCAGTTGGTCTGGACGACAGTAGAGCTGGTGATTACTTAGCCACTGGGAGGACAGATGCAGCAGTATCAACCGAAGACTCCAGACATCCAATCCTTTAAGAAGATGGGACCCCGAGACTTCAAAGGTACATAAGGCATCATATACGCTGACGATTGGATAGAGCATATTGAGAAGATATTCCGATTGGCGCAGATACCAGTTGGATTACAGATCGAGGCAGCAGCCAGTCAGATGCAGGACTTGGCCCGTACTTGGTACCAGACGGACCCGAGGGTTGGTACAGCCGGTCAGACTTGGGCAACCTTCAAAAAACTGTTCAAGGAGAAATTCTTTTTCGATACAGCACTCGGTGCCTTGGAGGCACAGTTTGAGAGTTTAGTTCAGGGGAGCCAGACCGTTGAGGAGTACGCCGGGGAGTTCTGCCATCTGAGCAGATTCGTAGAGGATCTTACTGAGGTGGGAAGGCGATGAGGTTCCGCAGGGGCTTGACCAGGAAGATCAAGTCGTATACCAAGAGCAGCCGTGATGCCACTTTCGAGCAGATTCTGGTAGGAGCTATGGAAACAGAGGACGATCTTGGGCTGAAAGAGAAGTGGATGCAGAACACTCATGGAGCTAGTGGTAGTGCAGGCCCGGCCAAGAGGCCCTACTTACAGATTCAGCAGTAGTATCTGCAGCAGATGCCCTACTTACAGATTCAACAGCAGTATCAGCAGCCGAGGGCTCAGCAACAGCAGTTTCAGGACCGTGTACCCTTCTAGCAGGTACAGCAGCAGCAGGCCCCGGGACTGCAGCTTGTTATGCTTTGCCCTTTCTGTAAGA
Organism: Iris pallida; assembly: GCA_029216955.1. Lineage (NCBI taxonomy): Eukaryota > Viridiplantae > Streptophyta > Magnoliopsida > Asparagales > Iridaceae > Iris > Iris pallida. The sequence continues at coordinate 9,656,857 of JANAVB010018399.1, forward strand.
AACCAGGACACGATTGGGGCGAATGTCGGAAGAGGCTGGAGAGATGTTTACTTTGTGGAGGATCCGATCATCGGCTGAGAGAGTGTCCTGAGTCACTTGGACAAACAGTTCAAGAAGCATGAGCTATGGCTCTCGTGAGACAGCAGAATGGACTACCCTTACCAACTCAGTAGTAGAGGCACATGCATCATCAGCAGCAGGCCAGAAAAGGCCAGCAGAGGCAAACTTTTGCCATGACAGTCGAGGATGCACAGGCAGTAGGATAGTTGATTACAGGTTCCAGTCTTTTCAATTCTATTTTTGCAATTGCCTCCTTATAACTGTCTTAAATTTTGATTCCATCTGTTCCTTGTTGATTTATCAATTTTGTTCTATTGTCTTTGTGATATGATTGGTTTTCTTCTGAGATAAGTCATATGGGCTAGGTCACCTCAGTTATGGGATCTAGGATCTTCGATAGTCGTATTAGCTGGAATAGTGAGGACATATAGTCAGATTTGGACGTATTTTTCGGGTGTGGGAATTTAAGGTTTTTGCTGCCAAGCATGCAGTAATGCAAAAATTTTAAATACTATGATTCTAGAGGTACGTACCTCAGTCGAGGGCTCTGTGATTATCGTAGCCTTGCTCACTAGCATGATGAAGATTCTGAGTATCATGATTTTGGATAGACGCATATGATTATCGAACTGTGTGATTTGAGACTATGATTGTGGAGTGTTGACCTAGAAGGAGTACTACCATCTTAATTTCGAGGACAAAATTCTTCTAAGGGGCGTAGACTTGTAACATCCAGTTTTCTAAACTGAGGGTAATTTTGAAATTTTTTAATTTTAATAATTTAATAATGATATTTAAATCATATTATGATTTTTGATGATTTTTAATTAATTTAAAACTATTTAAACATTGAAATATGATTTTGATGGTTAACTAGTGTAACCCTAGAATTGCTAAGCCTAGAGACTAACCATGACCATGGGAGCCTAGTCATGTGATTAGAATGTCATATTACTACTTTTTAGCCTAAGGATATTTTGGTCATTTTGACAATTTTGTGAAATTGTAAATTGCATTAATTAAATATATGCTAATTTTTAGGTTGAGACTTGACCTAGAAGTTTAGCCTAATCTAGATTAGCCTTGAGCCTAGAGTCTTGATTAGGATAACCTAGTAAATGACAAGATTAATAATATCTAGATATTCTAAGTAGGATATTTACCCCTTAGGATATTTATGAAAAAGAAAGATTTATGACTAGTTGAACCAATAGAAAGGCTTAGAATTGGGTGGACAACTCCTAGCCACTCATTTAGACCTAAAACCTAACCCTAATTCATCTAATCGCAGCCATAATAGGATCCCCCCTTCCTATAAAGAATCCTTAAGAAGGCCTTTTTCTCTTTTCACATCTACTTAGAACCCTAATAGTTCCTCCCCAAAATTCTTCCCCTAATATCCAAATTAAGTCCAATTTGATCCTAATCAATTTTGTCATCACCCTCTACCATAGTGGAAGCTAGTAGGGGCTTGCTAGCTAGGATTGGTGGTGCTTTGGGCAATTGGAGTTCAAGGGAAAACACTCATCCTAACCCTTTTCATTGAGGTTTCACCCTCGATAGGTAATTGCCCTAAAACCTATTTAAATTTCAGTTTCTTTCCATAGATGCATTCATGTAGGGTTCTCCTAGGTGTAGCCCAAGTTTGGTAGGAATTCGTGTCTATTTCTTGTCCGTATCGGACACGTATCGATGCTTTTAAAAGTGTGTTCGATGAAATGCCATATAGAAAATTATTTTAGTAATTTAAATACATGATTGTGTAGCCCTTGGTGTGTAGATTCCAAATCTATTCGACTGAGTCGAAGATTGTGTCATTTTTTGGTCAAAAATGGACACGTACGCACGCGCACAGAACCCGTGCACATGTCCTGCTACCCGACCCTAAATTCTTACTGTGTAGACCACGTGGACACGTGCCACTTGGCACAGAGGTGGGGGCCATCACTGACAGACCCCCCTCGAGTTTCAGGACACGTCGTGTTGTGTCGGACATGAAAATACGAGTGCACCGATATTGCTCTGCACTGTTACGCGTGAGCAGAGGCTACTGACACGGCTTTCGTGTCGCGTGCAGACACAACGTGGACTCATGTCAGGGACTTAAACCCTAGCCCTATACCCCCTCTACGTGTGTGCATGAGCCCATGGGTGTTCGTGCCATGTATGGTGTGTAATCGTGCTCGATATGGCCGCACAAGGAAGTATTTTGCACTGTGTCTTAATACTTTCTATATTCGATTATTGACACTTATGTCCAGTTCTCGGACACATGGACATCCTCCAAATGTACACACACATACCTGAAACCACTATACATGAGTGTATTGTTTTTCGAATTGTTTTGATATTGAATTTGGTTTGGGATGAACTGTCAATTTCTGATACGAATGAACTGAGTTCAAAAAAAAACTGAATACCTGAGATTTTATCCCCTTCCACAGTTCATAATTCACCCTCTGCTACTATACGCATGTTATAAGTTGGGTTTTGATTGAATATGAGTTGAATTAACATCTGAATACCTGAGATTAAAACTGAGTTTTTGAGTTGAATTGAAAAAAAACTGAAACTTGAATGTATACATAACCTGAGAACCCTTTTAACTTGAGCATGGGTTTAGACCATTGAAACCAGAGATCTTAGACCGAATTTGTATGGATTTGCATGCCTATATGTGTGTTTGTAAATGTATATAAAAACTGAGTTAACTTGGGGGTTCACTTGTTTGGAAATCTGAGATTGTTTTGTTTAAAACTGAGAATGTTAAACTGAGAATTATTTTACTATTTCAGTTAACTGAGATTGAATGTTAACTGGTTTGGATTTAATATGCTATAGGTTTGATAGATATATGTTAAACTGAAATGAGGTTGGGGTTTCAAATGTTAACTGAAACTAAAAGAAAAACTGAAACTGGGATTTGAAATCAGTATTTACACTGACTTCTATATCCATACACACGCACACATTTATATTAAACCTGACACTACAGTCACACTTTGACACTCGAACATGTCAGGTCCGAACACCTATATATTCTGCCTTTGGTTGCAGCCACTTGTCTTGTTAAGATTTTAGACATCTAGTGTCCTGCCCTTGAACATATGTGATGATCAGTTGTGAACAAATGTTCCATATTACCTTGTAATGCCTAGCCCATAACTTTGTGTTCTGATTTCGACACGATTAGGTTCCAATCCTATTGGCCTCTTCACATATCAGTTGGTGGTTATATGAAGATCCAATTCACATCCTATCGGCCTAGCCCCTTTGGTTTGTTCAGGAATTTCTTGACTTGTGCTCAGTTTAGGATATTAACCTATATCAAGATGAAACCCTGCTATGTTTAGATGAGTCCAGATATCTACTTTAGAATTCAGTTCTGTAGTTCCTCTTGTTATTGTGTTCAGATTCGATAAAGAAGTATTTGTCCTTCATCTATTGGCTTAGTTCAATCCTGGACACTAGTGCCCTGCTCCTTAGATAATTTACTAGATTATTTTTTTTCAGATCTTCCTACCTCTAATTAGTCCATGTCCACCCATTTGAACGACCTTGGGTTGCACTAAGCCAATACTTGATTAGGTATCAGTCCATACCCATTGTTCTGTTCAATTGTTTTTGAGACCTTACCATTTGTTCTGTCACTTAGATAATTAGTTCATTCCCTAGTGTTACCTGCAGCCAATTATTCAATGTTTGGAGACATATGTTCAGTTTGGTCAAATTCATTAGGTATCAATCATATAGGAGTGTGTCCTATGTCAGATATCTAAGTGTGTGTCATAGTGTAGAGATGTGCTTGTGTTAGAGTCTGGGAGTGAAGGGGAGATATTAGGTATCTGTGTCAAGCATGTGTAGGCAAGATTTACATATGACCAAGTATCATAGGAAGAAGAAAACGTGTTGTATTAGGTAGATAAGTTGGTGCATATGTGAGAGGGAAAAATAGGACTGATACATGTATAAGAGAGGGGGTGTGTACCTACTTATCTATTTGTCTATCTATGCATTAATCTATCTATTTATTTATCTATCTAATGTATCTTCATATCTATTTTTTTATCTATATATATATATATATATATATATATATATATATATATATATATATATATATATATATATATATATATATATATATATATATATATATATATTTATATGAATGAATGTATAGATGTATAGTATGGATGCATGAATGTATGCAATACATTATAGTAATGTATATATATGTAGATATGGTAGCTACAAAGATTTTGAAATGTAAAGTCCTTGATTGTACATATGATATTGATATAAGGTTTTGGAAAAGGCTTGGTATAGGCTTGGCTTGGTGATTGACCTAGTTAGACTAGAGTTGATCAAAAGTCAACATGAAGTCAATAGTGACCAATTGACTTGGTTGACCAAATCCTACAGTTGACCCTTGATAGCCTAAGTTTGACCAGTTGACCAAGATAGCCTTGTTTTTGACCTAGATTGGACTTGTTGACCTAGTTTGACTGTATAGTTGACCAAAGTTGACCAAGAGTTGACTTTGACCTAGATTGACCTAGAAATCATGTAGATGCATTGTACACTTCATTTATAACCACTTGTATACATCATGACTTGTGTTGCTCTAATTAGGACTCAGATACCTCGTTTCAGACAGTGTATTCTCACAGACATTCAGATCGCAGGCGAGTACATTCTCTAATTATTTCATAACTTGCTTAGGACTATATTCCTGCTCTAGATTACCTTATTTGATGCTGTCACGATATTATCACGGATTGGTACTATATGGATCTTTTCATGAGATGTTATCCCCCTCAGGAGCATCGGATACTTCATGTCATGTGTTTCATGTACATCATGTATTCCTCGCTCTCATGTTATTCATGTTTCTCATGTGCTTCATGCTTGTTCATGCACACTCGTGTACTCTCATGTGCTCTCATGTGCTCTCATGTTCGGTCATGTTTCTTATGTACTTCATGTGTAACCTATACTTAATGTGTACTCATTTATGAGCCCTCATGTATACTTTATGTGCACCCATTTATGGGCCTTCATGTGAAATTCATGTGCACTCATTCATGAGCCCTTATGTATACTTCATGTGCACCCATCTATGGGCTTTTATGTGAAAATCATGTGCGTAACATAACTTATCTGGATCCTTGTATACTGATTGGGGTATGCAGGAGTATAAATAGTCATGTGAACAATTCTAAAGTAGTATAACCATGTGAGCCTCTTTAGTATATTCATGTACAATTCCAGCCGTTCATATGTCGACTTGTACTCTACATCACTAGTCACTAATAGTTCTATACTTATAGTAGATATTTATATACATTCTTTCAGTTTTCTTATATCGTACTCTTTTGCATGTCTATATTTCCTAATCTGCTATGATCTGTGTGAGATGTATTGTGCTCGCTCCCGTCCTGAATAGGCCTGTTGAAAATATTACATATGATACCGAGGACTTCTGCCCAACCTACTATGGAGCCATCTAGACGACACTTGTGAGTTGGACCCACAGGAGGATCCAGCTCTAGCTGAGGACGTCATCCCTACTGCTTAGACTAGATTTGCTAGGCTTTATCTTATTCTTATGTCATTTGTATTGACTTTAGAGTTGTATTATTTTTTGGATGTTTGTGATGTTGTGTCGTTTAGACACTTAGACTTTCTTTTTAGTTTGTACCTCAGTTTGAGGATTTCATATTTATCATATCGTGCTATTTCTATCTCTAGATTTGTGATTGAGTTGTACCTTATGTGATTTGTCCTCCGTTCAGAGAGTATATCATATTGTATTTAGTTTGTGATAGTGACCTAGGACAACATTCTACCGCCGACAATGCGACGTAGGCTGGACGTACCCACTTCTCGTGTCCCTACACTGGGTGCGGGTCGTGACAGCTGCGGTAATATCCGACAAGTCCGAAAAAACTCCTAACTTCTGCAATCGATGTCGGTGTCGGCCTAGACTCCACAGTAGATATCTTTTCTGGATCACACTTGCAACTAAGCTTGGCATACAATCTCTCCTTGCTCAAGGTCTCAAGAATGATGCGAAGATGCTCCTCGTGCTCCTCGCGGCTCTTAGAATACACTAGGATGTCGTCGATAAATACTACAATAAATTTATCCAAATATGGGTGGAATACCTTATTCATCAAGTTCATAACTGTCGGTGCATTGGTTAGACCAAACGTCATAACCAAGAACTCATAATGCCCATACTTGGTTCTGAAGGCTATCTTCGGTATGTCTTCCTTCGTCACTTTGATCGGGTGGTATCCCGATCTAAGATCTATCTTAAAGAATATGCAAGCTCCATGAAACTGGTCGAATAGATCATCAATGCGTGTCAATGGATAATTGTTCTTGATTGTTACAGCATTAAGAGCTCTGTAATCAATGTATAAGAAAACCGATCCATCATTCTTCTGTACAAACATGATAGGTTCTCTCCACATTGACACAATAGCTCTAATGAATCCCTTATCTAAGAGGTCATTAACTTGCTTCTTTAGCTCTTCTAACTCCTTTGACACGTCTATACACAGCTGATGTGATAGGCTCCGCCTATGGCATCAAGTCGATGGTGAACTCTACTTTCCGATCAGGTGGCAAACATGGTAAGTCATCGAAAAATACGTCCATGAAGTCTGCTATGATCCTCGAATACTCAACCTCGCCTTCAGGTATATGTGCTTTAAGCGTAGGTATAGTACCCTGCTCTTTAGATCCACGAAGGAACTCAAAATCCGGTAACCTAGGTAGCCTAAAGATAACTCGTACAAGCGGACAATCAAATATAAAATAATACTGTCTCATCTAGTCCATACCAAGTACAACATCATAATCTGACATAGAAAAGATCAAGAATTGGGCTCGCATCTCTCTTATTGACACAAAATTACAGTCAACCAAATATTTATAAAATTGATAATATGATACTTTTCATAATTCAATATGACACATCAAGACTGAACTCAGTACAAGACGGACGACGGCTCATACCTACAGCGCACTATGTTTCGAGTCTGTATTTTTACTTTTCTTGAGTCTAGACAAATGTAAACTGAGTTGCACTGAGCAGTTTGGGCCTTTACCTATACCCAAGCCTTAAACCAAAAGCTCCAACAAAACCAACTAGCCCATTTAGCCCACTAGACCAATTCTGTCTCTTAGAGACACAGTTCGGGCCGAACTCTGTCTCCACACAGAGTTCAGGCCAAATTATGTCCCCTAAATTACAGGACCCTAATTTTTAGGGTTTGTTGTATGCTAGTTGTCCAACGGCCAAAAATTTAAATTTTTGATCCAGAATTCTTGCCGAATTCTGCCTATTGCTACTCTTATAAATAGGCCTTAAATTCTCACTTTTTCAATCATCCAATCTTCTCTTCTCTAAAGCCTTATACAAGCCTTACCCTTCTCATCTACTAGCCACAAGCTCCCTAAGCCTCAAAGTGCTCAGTACTTTTCAGTTAGGAGTTTGTGCAAGAGTTCAAAAAGTCGCTTAGAAAATTCCAAGCATCGCCACTGCGATCTCTGTAAGAAGTTGACGTGCTCTTATGAAGAAAAGGTACGGGGTGTAACTACTATTTCATAAATAGTAGATTTAATCCTGAGCTAGAGTTCTCAGGCCTGGACTAGTCCTCCACGAGGGAAACCTGGTTAAAATTGGCTGTGTTTGCGTATGCTTTCTCGCTCTTTATAATTTCCGTATTTACTCTGATTATTTACTGTTGGTGAAAGAGTTTAATTTTTTAATTGGATATTATTGTCATAAACTCTATTCACCCCCTCTAGAGTTGCCTACTTGTTCTTCAATTGGTATCAGAGCTCTGTTCTCTCAACAAGGACTAACATCCTAGAGCTGATCCATGGCAACCACACAATCCATGTTTTCCAATCACGGTGAAAGGTAGTCCACTCATAGGCCTCCCCTATTTGATGGAACAAACTACATCTATTGGAAAACAAGGATGAGTTTTTATCTCAAGTTGCTAGACTTCGACCTGTGGACCATTGTTACCGATGGTTACAAAAAGCCCGCCAGGATAGTTGTCAATGGTGATCTCGTCGAAAAATCCCACGACAAATATTCTAATGAGAAAAAGAAACAGACGAGTCTAGACGCGAGAGCTATTAATGCTTTATTTTGTGCAATAGACAGGAATGTGTTTAACAGGGTCTCAACATGCACTAACTCTCACGAAGTATGAAGACTTCTAGAAGTGACGCATGAAGGAACCACCCAAGTCAAGGAGTCAAAAATAAGTCATCTCACTCAAGAATATGAGGCGTTCAAGATGAAGCCTAATGAGACGATCACACAAATGTTTACAAGATTCCTCAACATCATCAACCCCTTATCATCTCTCGGCAAACAATATACAAATAACGAGAAGATCCGCAAGTTACTTAGGAGGCTACCGAAAATTTGGAACCCTAAGGTAACAGCTATCATAGAAGGCAATGATCTCACCATAATGTCTATGGAGACTTTGATGGGAAAGCTGATGACTTACGAGCTTGACCTCAAAGACTTCGAAGAGCCTGCTCTAAAGGCAAAAGTGATTGCCCTTAAAGCTTATCGTCGAAGGGCTGATCCTGAAGAGACTGATAACGACAATTCGAAATGTGATGATCAAGCTCTCCTTGTCTGCAAATTCAAGAAATTCCTTCGCTTCAATCGAAGAAAGAAGGAACAACAAGAAGATGAAGAAGAAGAACCAACATGCTACGGCTGCAAGAAGACTGGATACATCCGAAAAGAATGTCCATTCACAAAGAAAAGCAACCGATATGAGAAGCCCTACAAGAAGTCTTCCTCAAGAAAATACGCCAATACTAGCATTTGGCATGAAAGTGAAGCAAGTGACTCCGAGGAAGAAAAGGACTCCCCTCAAGACACCGCCAATGTATGCCTAATGGCAACATCCGATAAGGTAACTAGCGATACTCTCGATGATTTCACTTTTGATGAACTTGGCGATGCATTCAATGATTTACTAAATGACCACAAGAAAGTTATTAGTAAATTTAAGCATGCCAAGGAGAAGATAAAAAGCTATAAAGTCGAGATTCAAAAACTCTCTTCTTTGTTTGATAATGTTAGAGACACTCCATGACACTAGTGAGGTATCTAAGCTTAAGTTAAGCCTACATGATGTCAAAACACGTATTAAAAAACAAACACATAAGATCACAGCACTCAACACTGAGCTTGCTGAAGAAAAGAATAGACACAAGATCTCTATTGCTAAAATTGATGGTTTGAATGCTAAGTGTAATGAACTGTATGTTGCCTCTAAGAAACTAGAGATTAGATTGGGAAAACAGGTTGCTCAACCTCAAACCCAATCACATAAGACACACACAAAGCACAAGACTACTCAAAATAGTCAAACACGTCATCCACTTGCAGCACGTAAACATGCTTACATGTACATGTACTTCTATACAGCACACAAACCATATGCACATAGAAATTATTCTCATAACTATCATTCTACTGCTACACACAATCACCATACTACACATAGATATAATTATTACCATGTTGCACATAGACAAAATCACCACCATGCTACATATAGACATAACCATCATCCTGCTGTCACAAATAATTACTATCCTGCTATTCCACACAATTCTTACCATTCTATATATAGATATCATCAACATGCTCCCAATACAAATAGACATGCTACTTGCACCTACTGTGGATTACATGGACACATCTCATCGGAATGTAGGATTAGGAGATTAGTTGATACAAATCTATATGCATGGGTGCCAAAAACTAATATTTCAGGACCCACAAGAACTTGGGTACCAAAGGTCACATCTACTGTTGATGTAGGTGGACCTTCCCTCCTCAACTAAAAGCAAGTGGATTCTCGATAGTGGATGCTCTCGACATATGACAGTAGACGCAAATCTTTTTGCATCACTATCGATGAAGAGGGAAGGGTATGTATCCTTCGACAACAACCTAAAAGGGTTATATCATAGGTAATGGTACTATTGGTCATCCTCCTTCTCCTGTAATAAAGGATGTCTGCCTAGTGACCGAGTTAAAGCATAACCTACTCAGCATAAGTCACCTTGCTGATCATGGATATGATATTAACTTTGGACAAAATAAATGCTATATTTATGATAGGTCAACGGGAGACATCGCTTTTGAAGGGATAAAAGAGGATAACATTTACATTTTCTATCAATCTAGAGATACTAACAGTACAGGGAGATGCCTCTATGCCCACAAGGATGAGAGATTGTTGTGGCACCAGCGTCTTGGTCATGCCAATATGGATACTATATCTAGGCTATCGACAAAGAAGCTAGTAAGAGGCTTGCCCGATATCACATTCAAAAAGGACACGGTATGTACCGAATGTGAGTTGAATAAGGCAACCAAGTCTTCGTTTCATTTAATTAACAATGTAAGTACTACTAGACCCTTGCAATTACTTCATATGGACTTATTTGGTCCTAGTAGAGTAGCCAGTCTTGGTGGAAAACTCTATGCTTTTATTATTGTAGATGATTTTTCTAGATTCACTTGGGTTTTCTTTCTTTCAAACAAAGGGATGCAATTTCTATTTTTAAATTTTTTGCTAAAAAGGTTCAAAACGAAAAAGGCTACATGATTACTCGAATCCAAAGTGATCATGGAGGCGAATTCGAAAATACTGATTTTGAAAAGTTTTGTGACTCAAATGGTTTTTATCATGAGTTTTCTTGTCCTAGAACTCTTCAATAAAATGGTTTTATGGAGCAGAAGAATAGGACCCTTGGCGATATGGCTAGTGTCATGTTGAATAAATTTTCACTTTCGAAATATTTTTGGGCTGAAGCTGTCAGTACAGCATGCCATATTTTAAATAGGGTGCTCATTCGACCTATTTTAAAGAAAACACCCTATGAGCTTTGGTTTAAAAGAACTCCAAATATTTTATATTTTAGAGTTTTTGGTTGTCGATGTTTTATCCTTAACACCAAAGACAACTTAGGTAAATTTGATGCCAAAGCTGACGATGGTATCTTTCTTGGCTATGCTACCAAGAGCAAGGGATATAGAGTGTTCAACAAACGCTTATTAATTATGGAAGAGTCTACATATGTGACTTTTGATGAAGATAATAGTGCAGCAGCCACTCATGACGATGATGTTGAGCTATCAACTTCTACGCCGATGAATACCACCACTGAAACCAATTCTCTGGAGGGCTTGCCAAAGAAATTCTCTTTCAAGCCGTCACATCCAGAAAACTTGGTAGTAGGTGAGGTTTCACGTGGAGTAAGTACTCGATCATCGTTAAGAGATTCCATTGCTAGTACTGCCTTCATTTCACAAATTGAGCCTAAAACTGTTTTAGAAGCTTTTAATGATAAGTTTTGGATTTCTGCCATGCAAGAAGAACTCAATCAATTCGAAAGGAGCCAGGTCTGGAAACTTGTTCCTAAGCCAGCTAATCATTCGATTATTGGTACGAAATGGGTTTTTCGCAACAAAGTAAATGAAGATGGTTCATTTACACGCAACAAAGCTCGTCTAGTAGCTCAAGGATACAACCAAGAGGAAGGTATCGACTACGATGAGACGTATGTTCCTGTTGCAAGACTGGAATCCATTCGGATGCTTTGTGCATTTGCCAACTTTCAAAATTTTAAATTGTTTCAAATGGATGTTAAAAGTGTTTTTCTGAATGGATTTATTAAGGAGAAAATTTTTGTAAAATAACCCCCTGGTTTTGAAAATCACAAATTTCTCGACCACGTTTTCAAACTCAAGAAAGCGCTATATGGCCTCAAACAGGCCCCTAGAGCTTGGTATAAATGCCTAAGCAATTTCTTGCTAGATAAAGGTTTTTCAAAAGAAAAAATTGACACTACACTGTTTATCAAAAGTTTTCAAAATACTATTATTTTAGTGCAAATTTATGTAGATGATATCATATTCGGTTCTACTAATGAAAATCTTTGCCAAGATTTCGCTAAGTGTATGCAGAACGAATTTGAGATGAGCATGATGGGGGAGCTCACCTACTTCCTTGGATTGCAAGTCAAACAAACTTCGCAAGGAACTTTCATCAGCCAGTCAAAATATATAAAGGATATGCTGAAGAAATTTGATCTTGACAACGTCAAACCAATCAGCACCCCTATGGCTACTTCAACCAAGCTGGAACCTGATGAAAGCGGCAAACCTGTTGATAAACGTAAGTATCGAGGTATGATTGGTAGTTTACTATATTTAACTGCTAGTCGTTCCGATATCATGTTTAGTGTTTGTCTGTGTGCTCGCTATCAAGCTAGCCCTAAGGAATCACACATGTCCGTCGTTAAGCGTATCTTTCGATACCTTAAGGGTACTGTTACAGTGGGCTTATGGTATCCCAAATCCACATCCTTTAACCTTATTGGGTATTCGGATGCTGATTTTGCAGGATGCAAAATCGACAGTAAAAGTACAAGCAGAACGTGTCATTTATTAGGCAAAGCATTAGTCTCTTGGTTTAGCAAGAAGCAGAATTCTGTCGCACTATCCATAAAAGAAGCTGAATATATTGCATCTGGTCATTGTTGTGCACAAATTTTGTGGATGAAGCAAACCCTTGCAGACTATAACCTTTCTTTTATGCACATTCCTATATTCTGGGATAATACTAGTGCCATCCACTACACCAAAAAATGCATTTAGGAACAGTTTTTTAATGTATCTAATATTTTTAGGAATATATAAATGTCGTTCCTAAAAGTGACGTTGCAATATTAGGAACAGTTACAAAGCGTATCAAATGTTAGTTTGGAACGTTTAGAATGCGTTCCTAAAGTAGATTTTGGAACACATATAATGTGTAAAATATATTTGGGATGTCTATCAAGTGTTTTTAAATTCGCTTTTGAAACACATACAATACGTTCCGAAGGTATTTCTTGGGACATCTTTAAAACGTTTCTAAATGTCTTTCTGAAACGTTTTACATCCGTTCCTATAAATAATTTGCAACATTTTTTACATTATTCTTGTGGCTAAATTGAAACATTTTATTAACATTCCAGTGTATTTTCCTAGTTTCAATTTACAACCAATTTTTATTTTGAACCACGAGTATAATTCATAAGCTAAACATAAAACACATAATAGATGGTGCCATATTTTTATACATTACCTCAATCAACATCCAAGAGAGCCATTAAATTAACCAAAGCTATCAACTTAATATAAAATAAACATACAATAACATATCCCAAAAGTTAAATCTTTATAAAACATCATCAAGAGTATGTATAATGTAAGTTACAAATACTATACAAAATCTAGCTCGACAAAGATATCAAAATTTAGATAATTCCAAAAACAAATTTCCAACCGAATGATGGAGATTTGAACAACTCTAGCGGCAATTGACATTATATATACTTGATAGACGCTTGTGATTTCACAATCTCGCCAACACGGTGCGTAAAGTGAGGTGCTCTCTTTCCAATTGATTTTCCATGTCGATCGAAATCAATTTTCTCCAAGAGGTTTGTCGCTTTCCTGTTTACTAGATTTTCTTGAGTGAAGTTGCTACCCATATATTGTGATTAGCAAGAAAACCTTCATTATCAACAAAAAAGAAAAAGAAATGATTATTGGTTTACAGAACATATTAAGAAAATAATGGAGCGTAAACTACTAAAATGGTATTATGTCTACACAATCAAACTACAGATCAATTTGTAACAGTTGTATTAGAATTCACCCCCAGTTGATACTCAAATATAAGCACCCTACTTCAATTTGTAACATTTGACGATCCTCGTATAATATTATAGTCAAGCAAATATAGAAATGTCAAGCAAATATAAAAATATTGGAGAAGAAACTTGTATTGAGTAGTGCAAGAAAATAATAATGTAGTAATGTTATCCAATCATAAATATCATGTGTGAAAACTCTAAACAAGCTCCAAAGTAAAATCTGAAGAAAAACATCCTCTACTAGCTAAAACCAATTCATGCTATAACCAAAGTTTATAACAAGATTCAAGAGTATGTATATGGTGGTTAATATCAATAAAAAACTAACAATAATATAATTAAGCTAAATGTACCTGCAAATGTTTTATCCCACTATCTAACAATCATTCTTCTACCAATGACTTGAATGATAACTATATGGGCAGTTCAAAGGCATATTTATCCAATATTAGTATTATACTGCTTGAGAATTGGACAAAAGGGTCTGCATCCTAAGTAGATTTATTTTTCGCTACACGATGTGGCAGTGTTACCAAGTCTGAAAATCTTTTAGCAATACGAATAGAATAATAAGCTAGCAAAAGGTTTGCATAACCAAACACATAACATCCAGCTATGTTGCATGGACGCACGAATACGAGATCATATACCATGTTCGGACTTTGTTCCCATGCCACCCATGTTGATATCTTCCAAAAGCTGCAGAGTAGAGAGAATAATTTCATATTAATGGTGAAAAGGCAAGACATCAGGCACAACTCATGGAGGTTTTATATAAGAAAATTCGATGTTACATAAAGTTCTATAACTATCAACTGAGGAGGGTGGAATAAAGGAGCCGACGACTACATGAGAACTTTATTCGGTCTCAAAATTGATATTTTATAATTTAAGAACTAGAATTATGTAATGTAACTAACACAAAATGTTTTTGGATGAATGATAGGTCCTTGTTGTCAAGAAAAATTAATGTTAAGGCACAAGTTCATCAGCTACCAAATTGTCTCAAATTTGTTATTGAGCCAAAAACGAAAGTACATGTAAAGGATACACAATTATGTAAACAAACAATAGTTGTGTTAAGATATGATTAGATTCAAGTCTATCTTTACGTATCTCCTATACGGATACGGATTTATTATCCTATACGGATACAGTAGTGGCAGAAGGTAATGTATTTACTATAGGTGGCATCATATAGTAAAGTTAAGACTTTTCTTAGATACTGATCACACACAAAAAAATTACTATAAGAAAGGTGGACCTTTGTTATTATCTCTGAAGGTGTCCTAAAAGCATCAAAAGAGCACTTTTCAAATGTCTGAAGCAAACATAGACCATCGACATTTGCCAATATTTTAATCCCATTATCATATGTAGACACCGAAATAATGTTAACATCTTATCAATCGGGCAAATTGACTAGAAGTCCTTATATTTTTCTACATGGTTCCATCGAACTAAGGTTCATATGTCAATACATCAGTCTTGCTATTTTCGGTCATTATATTCGAAGTCCACACCAAGCTATTATATTTCAAGTCCACACCAAGCTGGTCATTGGCCCTGTAACCACACCAAGCTATTATATTTCAAGTAACATAAAAGAAAGGAGATTGTAGTTACAGGGCCAATGACCAGTTTAAAGGTGAAATGTTGAAAATATTGCTAGAAAAAATTTGATGAATCCATCTAGTCAATACCTATTGGATGAAAACAGTGCCATATGTAAAGGTTCCTTCGTATTACTTGCAAAATTCAATGCACTGTTGCCTATTAAAGTGTGCTTTGTAATGATAGTTGTGGACTTCGACTATCACACGAAATTGTTTCCATATGCTAGTAGAAAGAATTTATCTTTATTAAATTTTGCCACGGTAAATTTATCTTATAGATAATAATATATTGGAAAGCAAATAGACAAAGGGAGAAGAGCAATAGACAAAGGGAGAAGAGCGCCATAACCATACTTCAGGACACTTCTTTCATCTCTATAGAAAATTTGTCAACTAGTCCATTAATACATGAATAGAGAATAGAGAATAGAGAATTCTAGTTGATAAACATGACCTACAAATTCAATTAATAAACTGAAAAAATTTATAAAATGGTGCCCAATCAATCAATGATGAGCCATAGAGTGGATTGCCAGCCTTCAATCGAGTAACTAAAAAATGGATAAGGAATAATATCAAAACATCAAAAACACAAGAAACCTTTTTATTCTAAATTTGGGATTAAGCATCTGAATCCTTCAGTCATCTCCCTTTTAACATCAGCAATTTAAAACATTAAATAAGACTAAATGAATTTAAAGGGCAAAAATATGACATACCCTATTGCGGTATTGCATTACCCTCAAAAACAAGACCATCAGAGTCTCATGTACATGAACCTGCATGACGACGTAGATCTTTAATCTGTGAGCTGCATAAATATACTTTCCAAAAAATTTAAACAGTGAGAAGCAATTCACTCTACTAGGAAAGAATAAACAAGAAATATTAAGAAAATACTTTGCTACCGAACTTATAAACTTTCAAATATGGGTCACATATACTTGTTCAAATTAAATATAGGTATGTTTACAAACATGTACATGTATAGTTGTGCCCATGCCTAATTTTGTTATGTGTCCATAGAGGACACCCATGTCCATGACAAAGTGTGATGTGGCATGTCCACTAATCCTACGAGAGAACAGAACAATGGTGCTACTAGATGCAATCTCAACTTAATTCCTCAAGATGAGATTATATATAAATATTTATATATTTTTTTAATTCCTCAAGATGAGATTATATATATATATATATATATATATATATATATATATATATATATATATATATATATTTTTTTTATTTTATATATATATATATATATATATATATATATATATATATATATATATATATATATATAGCATTAGAAAGATAAAGGGTATATAACCAAAGAAGGGGCAGAAAAACAAACCTTGCTTTCTTTAGGCTTAGCAAGAATCCATTGTGGAAACAAAGGTGTTATGTTCTCAGAAGCCACTTGATCTACACAACGTGAAACAAATATATTAAAAGAGTGCCTATATCAGAATGACATGCCAGTTAAGAAACATTGCAACTATAGTGTATAGAACATATGAGGTAGAAATCTTCAAGCTAAAATATTTTTATATTCGAATAACAAAAATAACCACAATCAAAGATAAGTAATGTCATTACAAGCAGAAAGTCCAAGCATGTAAAAAAATAAGTTACATGAAAGGAAGAATAAATACTTCCTAACTTTTAATCCTCACAAACATCAACAAAGACCCCAAATTTGTTGGGTGTTAATTTTAATGTTATAGTTAATAATTACAAATAAAAGGTCACAAAATCAAGATAGGCCAGTTTCAGAAATTTTTTGCTAAAAATGACTTCATACATTTGGATATTACTTGATGACTATTACTTGTGGAGAGTTGAGATGTAGGAAGATGACAGCATGAACATGCTTCGACACCCATTAAGGAGCTCCTCATCTAACCTATAAATATCATATAGCTCACCTTCTTTCTCTGGGACACCAAGACCCCACATGAATTACTTCTATTAGGATTTGGGAAAAACAAACACAAAGAATATTAACAAGTAACATAGTTAAAATTTTGTTATGATTGAAATGGAAATTAAATTTTGAATTTAAGAAATGCAGGAATGGAGCACCTGGTTCCCTTCGAGGACCATCTCCTTCACATCCTCGTCCTCCTCCAGCAGCGACGAAGCCATGGAAGGTGCATCCGGCATGCATCGGCGCTCCGTAGCCTCGACCATAGCTGAGCCTCGATCATAGCTGATTGAAATATAAGTGGATGTCATGCTTACTGGGGAAGTGGATAGCTGAAGTTGTAATGTTATAGGATGAAAGAGATTAATATTTTCACAGGTTCTGCAAATAAATTTGATGGTCATAGAAGATGGAGGTTAGCATAGTAGTTTCTAGCTAAGAAAAAAAGGGATATTTAGAGTTTGGATCTCAAATAAGTTTCGAAATAAGTGTTTGGATCTCCATATTATACATAATTAGTGTTTGGATCTCAAAAGTGGCACTAATATCTCAAAAGTGTCATCAAAGTGTACCAAAAGTGTCACTAATTATTTTTGGTGACACTTTTGAGACCCAAACACTAATTATGAATAATATGGAGACCCAAATACTAGTGTCGAAACTTATTTGAGACCCAAAGTCTAAATATCCCAAAAAAAAAGTTAGCTTGCTAGTTGAAGATTTCATCAGTAACCAGGAGGAATTTAAGGACAGAGTTTTTATTGTGAACATGCGACTAGATAGTATCTGTTATAAAGAAAAGTGTTTCTTAGTTTGTAACCTTAAGAAGAATAAAGTTTAAACATGACTTTGATGTAACAAGACTAACATTAACTTCTAGTAAATGCCCTATAGAAATGCTTTTAGTTCTAAAATGAAGTTGTCGGATATCTGCTCATGGGGATAAATACAACGCCTTCTTTTCAAGGTATCCATCTTGACCTTTCTCAAGAACTGATGATGTATATGAACAGAAAGATTACACAAATCAGTTATCTAACAAACCATAAAAAGTTATATGAATACTCACAATGTGTATATTATCAACACTACCAAGAATGGACGATGCAAGCTTCGAGTGGAATGGATTCCAAACTCGGTATTCGACCTTGGTTGTGTCTTCATTATGCCAATATAAGTCCAGTAAAAATAAATAATCTAGACGAAATTTGATAATACTTTAAACAATATCTAAACAACCAAAGTTAGACCAGATTAGCAGTAACAAATTCTAGAAGAAAAACTAGTGAAAGCATAGGAAAATAATAATCACCTGCACACGAAATGTGTTTCTCACCATACACCGATGCATCGGGAACAATATTCTTTGTGCAAAGGGCATCTTCCTTACCTTAGCAATAAACACTCCAGGGAGCTTATAGGGCTGAACCACTACATTGCTGCCACCCTTCATTCCACCCCCTCGGAATCACGTCCTCTGCCACCTCCACGACCACACCTCTACCACCAGGCCCGCTACCACGTCCTCTCCCACCACCACGACCTTCAGGACCCCTCTTCCACCACCGCCTCTTCCTCGGCCTCTGCCACCATCCTTGCGGCCGATGAAGCTGCCACCACCTACCATCAATCAAAAAAATTAACTCAGGTACATGCTCCAAAATAGTTTACTATAATACAATAAAAGAATACCCAATATTTAAATATTCGGAAGATACTCACAATAAATTATACAAAAAAGAACTCTAAAATTCTAATGAAGTATCCATGATGATAGATCACAAATTGCAAAATAATAATAAAAAACAAATAAAGTAAATTACTTCCTACATGTTATTCCAAAATAAATATAACACCTAAATTACCATATAAATGACTACATGTTTCCAAGAAAATTTTCGACAACCAAGCCATCTATAGTACAACTAACATATTAACAAATCTTCTCAATCTCATGGACCCTAAAATATTAACTAAATATGATCTCCTCAAATTCATGGACCGGTCCAGCAAAATACTAATTACTGATAAAAATGCTTCCATTTCAAGTAACCATTATTAGAATGGTAGAATATATATTTTGAAAAACAAGAGAAAATCACACATAGAACTCAAAAAATAAACGTAGAAAAAAATGAGTTGTCGGAGAGGTCATTTAGTGGTCTATGGAGCCTGTGGAGCTTGTCGATGCTCGGGAAGATGATGCCTCCCAGCTGCAAGTAAGGCATGTTTCTGCATCATAGATATCAACATCAATCAATAAATACCCATTTCAGGACACCTTTGTTGCACAGACACCCCACAGGGCACCTATTTTGGTGTCTTAACCTTTGTTTGGAGCATTTGTGTTGTACTAATCAGCAAATAAGATGTAAGTTAAACATAAATGACTAATTAAACTTATCAACCTCCAAGAGAAATAAGGATTGCTAAAATGTATGTCAAACATGCTAAACCTAAATAAATAAAATTAAAACAATTGGAAACAAAAAGGAACATACCAGTATTGTCACACAACTTGAGCTCAGGAGGGAATATGGTGCCAAAACCCTCAACTCATCTCTATATCTGGCAGTATCCTAGGCAACATATCCAGTCCAAACACAATTTGAAAAACACAAGTTAGTAATACGACATGATTCAACTATATTGAGTTAAGAATCCAAAGGCATATTTTCTACAAACCTATCGGTATCATCCAATATAATAACCAACAATAAAAGGGAAACCACATAAAATTGCTTTAAAGACAATTTTTCTTAAACAATACAGGTCATATGGAAAAGGGGAAATAGATAATAACTAATTAGCAAAGAGCAAGGAAGGAGTGAGAGGAAGAAAGAAATTAGAATAAGAGGAAATAGATAATAACTTAACAATTGAAACCTATGATACTTAGAACCTTGCTTTAAATTTGATTCCGTTGCCTTCAATTTGTTCGTGCTACTTTGTTGGCTCTAACCTTCACTATGATGTTGGTACTTCGTGCAACCTCTTCACTTCTTCTAAGTTATTCTATGAGCTAGACATGATTTTAGATAGAAAATTAGAGGAACTTCAAGATTTTTTGTTTAAAATTCTTGTACGTGTTTGGACAAGCATTCATGCCCACAAGGTTTGTTTGTGGGGGCTGGGGTTGGGAGTGTAGGTGGCGTTGGTTGGCCGAGAAATATGGTCAAAGATTCCTAAATGAGTGTGGGTGGTGCTGGTTACATCGATCATGATGGCTTAATCAAACAGTCAATATCAATATTTTTTTTTTGTACTAACAACTGTGATTCAGTAGACCTGGTATCATTTTGAGGTCTTACATATTTTTGGAGTTGTTTATCTAACCTCTATTAATGCAGAGTCTTTTGGTATTTTATCTTTCTATGTCGACTGATGGTGTGTCGGACTAAGTTGGGATCTGGCCTTCAAGTTGCAAACTGGGTGGAGCCACCTATGGGCAATGGCATTCCCGGGAGATTTACAACTCCTTTCTTACTTGCCATACAATAAGTTGCCCACCCTAAATTCCTTAATAATCTTTCCTCTCTCCAATCTAAACCTTGTTGGGAAAGAAACGCGAAAACCTTTCCCCAAACCGGAGAGTACCTGCGAGAGGACCGAGCAATACAACGCACGAACCCAAAAACAAACACACAAACAATCCACGCAGACACAGAGAATTTTTGACGTGGAAACCCTTGCGGGAAAAAACCACGGGACGATCGGAGTCCAACCCTGAGAAGCCTCCACTAATAGAATAGAAGAATTACACCCTCTACAAACTCCTCCCGATCCAAATCGGATCCCCACAACACTCAGAGATAAGAACAATGATTACAAGGCTACGAAGAGCGAGAACGACGAGTAGAGATTACCCGAACACGATCTCCTTCGAATGGCGACCTTCAATCCTCCGTCTTCTTCTCCGAAGTTGTAATGGCACTCTTGCCTCCTTCTCTCTCAAACTTGTGTTGTCCAATGCGTTGCGATCATACGATAATGAATTAGGGTTGAGAAAACTCAACTTAACTCCCTAATCCCGCAGCCAACATGGACCGTTGGATTAGATCCAATGATGAAAACTCATCCAGAAATCCGCTTCAGCCCCCGACGACACAGAGTTCGGCCAGAACTCTGTGTGGGGCAACCAGCACCTACTGGCCAAACCCTGGAACGGCCAGACCGAGTTCGGCCAGAACTCGGCCTGGGACCGAGTTCGACCCGAACTCTGATCCCCTGCTTCCAGCAGCTCCAGCAGCAGCAGCAGCAACTCCGTCGCCTACTTCCCGAGCTTCTCCGACATCGGACGGCGCTCGTCGCACTCCGGGGTCTTCTCCACATAGGTTGGGAACCCCACCCACTCCAACAAACCTAAATAGATTCATTTTTGTTACAACAAATTAGCAAACAGAGAAAAAGTTCTAAGATGACATCCATCTTATCTCGTCTCGGAATTGAAGTAATTACAAAAAATTTGCACGTAATTTTTTTATATATAGGCTAGATAAATGTTAGAGGTCATTGTAATCATGAAACTTTTCAAAACTTCTTTCAGCTAAGAAGCAAAATTTTCTTATCCATACATGTAGCCCTTTGCCTAAATGTTAAAATAACTTTAACAAAACAATATCAAATGCTTAAATTGCTGAAATGATTTAGGCTTCTCTCCTAAATGTTTTATTTTGTCAATTACCCATTTAGATTGCCAGCTAACCAGTAATTTAGCTGGTTAAAAAAAATGAATTCCAGGGGGTGCAACCCCGCCCCCTCGACACCATGTGCCTACGCCCCTGCCTACAAGCTATGAAAATTCCAGAGTAAACAAAGAAAAAAGGAAGAACAAACCCTGGAAATTTTTTTGGGCGATCTTACACGGAAGACTCACCTATGAAAATCTTCCTCAGCGGATGATGGCGATCGTACGCAAATTCTTTCTCAGTGGATGATGCCTTCAAACCCTTTTCTTCCGGCATCATGGAAAATTCTTCTGCAATGGCTGTCGTACGCGAATGGCGACCTACAAACCTTCCTCGATGGCGAGCATGCGCGGGCTTGATGGAGAGAAGAATATGGAGGGGAGACTACGTCGGTGATGGCGAGAGAACGGTTGATTTGGAGGGAGACGAAAAGTTTGGAAAATGAGAAGAGGGAAAAAGAAAAGTATGGAACGTTTAGATTTAGGACGGGTGAATTCTTAATTTTTTTGGTAGGAGCTATATTTAGCAAGTACGTACATGCACATGGATGCAATTTCAATTTGGAACATATTTTGAACAATAAATAATCGTATTTGAATAAATATTTTTTCTAAAAAATAAAATAAAATATATTAGGAACAGTTCTTTGATTCGGAACATATTTAATATGTTCCAGAACCTAGGAACCAAAAATAAGCGTTCCAGATTAAGAAATATATAGTGTTCCCAAATACCCATTTTGGTGTTGTGATCAACCTTACAAAGAACCCTATATGTCACTCATGCATGAAACACATTGAAATTCGTCACCACTTTTTGCGTGATCATCAGCAAAATGGCACTATAAACTTAGAATTTATTAACACTGATCATCAGCTAGCAGATTTCTTTACAAAACCACTATCCGAAGAGCGGTTCAACTTTCTGTGTCATGAACTAGAAATTTTGGGTGAAGCTGTTATTCATTAAAATAACCTGAATAAATATCGATTATGTCTTGATTCTTTATGATGAATTTGCTATGGGTACAAGCTGAAAGAGTCTTTCTGACAACAAGGCGTAAAAGCCTAAGCGACACGGTGCACTAGTCATCAGGACTACCGCTAGCTGGGATCCGCCCCCTACAGCTACCCCATGGCAGCTTCAAAATATTGAATTGTGGCATAATTCCTTGTTTATTACATGGTATACTTTTATTTATCACATGCTAAATTCAAATTTTTGAACTTTATTTTTTATTCAGCTTTTACTTGTTGCAATTCTCTACTTGGATTTCTTACTTTTGCATATTCATCTTTCCATTACTTTGTTCTTATTTGTCTCATTCATTTTTTCAACTTCATTTTTAGCCTGATTTCTATTCTTGTCCTAGAACCCAGAATTCGGGTCGAACTCTGCCAAACACAGAGTTTGGGCCGAATTCGGTCTGGTCATTCCAGAACCTCCAGCGGGCTCAGCCGCTGATCTGAAATTGATCCAATGGTCCAGATTCCTTCCGACCATTTGAACCCCTAATACTATAACCGAGTTCTCCCTCTCTCTCTTCTCTATTGCCACCTTCTAAGCTTCTTCAAACACTTCCTTTTAAACCCTAACCCTAGCTCTCTCATTCTAGTGCATCTTTCTTCTCAAAATTGAAGGAGAGGGTTTCTTGCATCATTATCTTCCACCCTTCATCATCCTTTTGAGGTATAATTTCACTCTTCTCTCCATCTAAAATTTTATTATTTTCTTCATTACTCATGGCTTCCAAGTTGTTTAATAGAGGCAAGAGGCTTCGAACCGAGGGTGCATCCTCTTCGAATCCTCTTCCTCGCAATGAACAACCGGTTCAACAACCGATTCAATAACCCATTCACCCATTGTTCAATCCACCTCATCCTATTGACCCCCAACACGTACAATGACCGAATATTTGTGTCACTAGACGCTTCAAATGAATGGTTTAGTGATTTTTGATCACGTCCCGTGTACGCGGGACATCCGATTAACTTCACCATATTTTCTCAATATGACTTTCTATTCCATCATTTATGTCTTGATGAACTTGTCACTACAAATTTACTTATCTATTTAAATGCCATTCAAATGTTTTATTGCAATCTTACCCATGATGATACACGTTTATATTCACGTGTTACTGGCATTGACATATCTTTTGATGACTTTGAATTGGCTGAATATCTTGAAATTCCGGAGCCCAACTCATGGGAGAAACTTGTCGATGCTCGCAAGTTTCAATTCCCCGATGGGTCTTCCCTCGAAAGCTTCAAGGACGATTTGTGTACCCCAAACACACGTTCACGCAAGCTTCTTGCCAAATTTCTCAATCCTTACTTCTATGAACTTCAATGCATTATCTTCAACACGATTCTGTCCAAAGCGGGATCGACTGATGAGGTTACATATTTTGAGATATCTGCTTTGTATCACCTACACTTCCATATCCCATTCAATCTTCCACGTACCATGATGGACTGGATAATCAATGCAAGAAAGAAGGCAAGGTCTTTGGTCTATGCTCTCTATTTTCCTATGATTTTCCGTGCTTCTCATGTCCCACTTGATGAGAGTCAGTTCCTCCCTTCTCCTGCCTTCCTATCTAAGGCACGGCGGCTTCAGGCAGCTGTCGGTTCTCCTTCTGAGTCCGAGCACTCCGATGCTCAGGCTGACGTACCTGCTCTTGGACAGGATGTGCCCCCTCCTCCTGCTACTCTTGAGTCGATTTAGACTATGCTTCGCGATCGATTCATATTAGAGAATGATCGCTAGACCCAGCTTACTACCGTACCACTCTGCAGATGAGTGTCATCAGCAACTCACTATGACATTCGGTACTCTATATCACGGCATCCTTTTATGCCTATTCCTATGGAGCGGGGCCCTGCTTGCGATGGATACCGTATCGATGACCCTTGGGTTATACGCTATCTGGATCCGGATGCGGCCTTCGTGGATCCTCGTCCTTCATTCACTGATCCATATGACGACGCTGGACTTTTACGAGCTCCATGATGGATGTGGTCTCCTACTTGCTGCTGCTGCTGAGGATCTTATGTTTACTTTTTATGCACTATGGATTTCTAGTTTATGTAGTTGCTCTTTATTGTATTAGACTTCTTTATGTTCTATGACTCTTGAGACACTTGATGCAGTTTCTTAGTATTTTGGTGTGCTTACCAATTATTTCCATTTACATATTCTCTGGTTGTTTGTGTTTGATAAATGACAAAGAGGAAAATTATTTGATATTCATATTATCATATCATATTATGTATCTGTGCTTTAATAAAGCTTGTATTTATCATGACAAAAGAAACGTTGGCTTACATCGAAGCAATATTTTTGGGGGAGCTACTGCTAGTTCCGCACTGATTACGGGGGAGCTACTGTTTTTTTTAAATGTGTCCATGTATGAACATTGAATATACAAATATCATTTTGTAAATTATCAATATGGGGGAGATTATTGACACAAAATCACAGTCAACCAAATATTGATAAAATTGACAGTATGATACTTGTCATAATTCAATATGACACATCAAGACTAAACTCAGTACAAGACGGATGACGGCTCGTACCTACAGAGCACTATGTTTCGAGTCTGTATTTTTACTTTTCTTGAGTCTAGACAAGTGTAACTGAGTTGCACTGAGCAGTTTGGGCCTTTACCTATTCCCAAGCCTTAACCAAAAGCTCCACCAAAACCAACTAGCCCATTTAGCCCACTAGACCAATTCTGTCTTCTGGAGACACATTTCGGGCCGAACTCTGCCTTCACACAGAGTTCGGGCCAAATTCTGTCCCCTAAATTACAGGACCCTAATTTTTAGGGTTTGCTGTATGCTAGTTGTCCAACGGCCAAAAATTTGAATTCTTGACCCAGAATTTTGGCCGAATTCTGCCTATTGCTACTCCTATAAATAGGCCTTGAATTCTCACTTTTTCAATCATCCAATCTTCTCTTCTCTTCTCTCTAAAGCCTTATACAAGCCTTATCTTCTCATCTACTAGCCATAAGCTCCCTAAGCCTCAAAGTGCTTAGTGCTTTTCAGTTAGGAGTTTGTGCAAGAGTTTAAAAAGTCGCTTGGAAAATTTCAAGCATCGCCACTGCGATCTCTGTAAGAAGTTGACGTGCTCTTCTGAATAAAAGGTACGGAGTGTAAATACTATTTCACAAATAGTGAATTTAATCCTGAGTTAGAGTTCTCAGGCATGGACTAGTCCTCCACGAGGAAAACCAGGTTAAAATCGGCTGTGTTTGCGTATGCTTTCTCGCTCTTTATAATTTCCGTATTTACTCTGATTATTTATTGTTGGTGAAAGAGTTTAATTTTTTAATTAGATATTATTGTCATAAACTCTATTTACCTCCTATAGAGTTGCCTACTTGTTCTTCATCTCTTCCACAAATAACTACCGAACAAGATCTATAAGTGTTACTAACCGAAATAATACCACCTCCTGTCAGAATCTTCAGGAACTTAAGGAGAGGTAAGGTCGCTACTTTATGTGTGGCTACGAAGCTAGTAAAAATAAAAGAATGCGATGCTCCGAAATTAAACAATGCTACAGAAGGTAATAAAGCAAGTAATAATGTACCTGCTATAACCTCACCTGCAGTTTATTCCTTCTCCACGGTCATGGCAAAGGCCTATCCATGACCATGTGCTGGTGCTCTCTACTGCTACTGAGCCTGCTGGAATATGGCTGTCTGGGGTGGCAGAGGTGGCCTCTTCTGAAAATCTTTCGGTACTGGTGGTCGTATGCCTCCAGCTTCTTCATGTGATGTTCTCGGTAGCGGAAATGCTGGCCTTGATGGCTGCGATGCTGGTCCTGGTGCGTTCCTCCAGCTTTTTGGGCAGTCCCGTAGTGGATGCTGATCTGAACCACAGAGTAAGCATAATCCCAATCTGCATCTGCAATCCCTCGCGATGTGACCCTTTTTGCCATAGTGGTGGCAATCAGGTAGTGCTACTACTGGTGTCTGGACGGACCTCTGATAGAAGTTCATCGTGGCTTCTTTTCTTTGCTGGGCTCTGACTGGTTCAGATGGCCTTTTCATGCCTGAATCCCTCTGGTGAACTCACTCTAAATGTTGTGGCACGGTAAGTACTCTAGAATAAGCGTTAGGTGCATCGGCCCAATAAGCTCTTGTAGTCTGTAGCTCAGTCCATCGTTGAACTTGTCTTCATTTTCTTCCTCTATCTAGATTATTATGGGTGTGAAATGGCTCAGTCGTAGAAACTCAGCATTGTATTCTTCTACGGTCGTTCTGCCCTGTACAAGACGTAAAAATTGCCTTCGAAGCTCTTATCTAAAGGTAGTCGGGATATACATCTCTTGGAAGAGTTTAGAGAAATCCTCCTAAGTGACATTATCTGGGCCAAGCCTTATTTCTGCCACCAGTGATGTATATTGTCGGCTAGTTGCATTCTGACGGCAACAATCTAACGCTCCTTTGGTATCTCTGCTGCCTCCAACTGATATTGGATGTTGGTGACCCACTCGTAAACCTCTGTGGGACTTTCTTGCCCGAGAATTGTGCTGGTTTCAACTAACGAAAATCAGCAAGTATCCCCGTCAGTGGCTGTCGAGCAGGTGGAGTCGCCCTCTCCAATGCTGCTACGAAACGATCCTCCTTTCCCTCCATTTGTCTTTGCTGAGTCTCCAACTGGATCTGCTGCTATACCTGTATTATTACGTAGAAGGTCTAGAACAACTGCTATGGATCTATATTTTGTCCAAGTTGGGGAAACATCATCGGCGGCGTCGATGGCAGTAATAGCATCTGGGGGATATCCTCTCTCCTGAACATCGGCTGGTGCGAAGCTGTTGGGATGTCTGGTTGGGTAGTTAAACCTCCAACCGATAGCGAGTTTGAGTCAACATGAGTCACTACAGTGTTCTGTGGAGTAACCATTAGATTTTTGTCATAATAATGATATATATGGATGTGATCGTATGGGTCTTTCCTATCCTATTCATAGGCTCACATCGGTACACTAAAAGTAATAATGTTTGTGCGGGTAAAAGACATCCCAAAATCACAGAAAAAGAACAAAGTAATAGTCAACTACAAGTCTGCTGAAATGAAAGAAATAAAGTAGCAAATCTAAATAAGGAAAAGACATGATAATGAGATATCCTCTGGCACTATCTCGTCCTCCTCTGCCGGTTCGTCTCCGATCTCAGCTCCCGAACCGTAAATCTCCGAATAATATTCTGTGATAATATTGCTTGGGAATAGTCAGGTCCTCAGGGGACTAGCAATGTACATAATACATACCATGGTATAGATATAGAAATATGAACTAAGGCATCTACTGTATCCGGTCTTTGTGCTATGCAAAGAAAAACTTTTATGGAATATTAGACCTCTCTACTGAGGCTCAGAAGCTCCTCAGCAGGATATTGTCCCCAGTACCATATCTTGGAACCAAGGACAATAAATCTCAACAGTGATAGCATCTACTCTGCTACAGAGATAAAGGGGGTCACATAAACAACATGCCACATGACAATAGGTCTGACACTACAATCAAGTTCTCCTCAATCACATGTCAAGTATCTATATAGTCAAGTCCATGCAGTCATCTCGATAACAGTAATAATAATGACGAATAATCTAGAATACTTCTACGAGGTCAATACCATGAATAGTCATGTAAACCTCACATCATGAATGTGTCAGTGTCTTGTGGTCAATCGTATCAATGGACACATCAATATGCACGTAATGAGAAGTTAATATTCGGTGTCATCATCATGCATCGGTACCCGCCTACTAAACGGATACTAAGTATCGACAATCCTACATCCTACAAAGCTAACAAATAAACAATATGAAAAAAAAGGAAACAATCTAAACCACGACAAGGTACATTTGCCTGTAACTGCTATTTGAAGGTTGGCCTGACCAATTTTGGTGTCCTCGTCACTCTCTCCAAGATCACCTATAATAATACCCTATTATTAATATTCTATAGCAGCTTACCATAATAGTTTATATTAGTATTTATACCTACTAGTCGCCATAACGTTGAAACAACACTATCTAACATATAAGTACTAACTTCTCTCATAAAATAATTTATAACTATAATAAATAATGAATCTAAATTCTAGAAAATAATTATAAATATCTACATAATACCAACATTACTATTTTAATGGTGAAACTCGTTCACAATAGGCCATATGTCAATACTACATATTAATATCACAATCGACCTATTAATTTAGCCCCGAAATAATAATTAATTAAAATTATTAAATTATGTAAGAATTCTAGAAATTAGAAAAAAATGTATTTATAACATTAAACCTTGCACAAAAAATAGTTTCTTAGATTTTTATGAAGTATTGAGACTTTTGGACACAAGGAACATAGGATTTTTGGGGTTATGGCGTTATGGTAAATGTCTAGAACTTTAATAATAGTAGACAAACTCAAAATAGAACAAATAGATATGATTTGGAAATCTCTTGATGTCTAATTTCTGAATAAAATATTTGAAGGATCAAATCTGAGCTTAGATAGGCATAAAACTGCTCGCAACAGAATTCTTTGGTTCTGGACACCTTGTCGTAGAATCGACGCCACGGACAAACCGCTTGGAATGCTACGATCCAGCAATTAGAGATTGAAGTAGACACATAGAGGTAACTTCTAGTTTTAGTTTAAGGGGAATTGGTCGATAAAAAGTAGATGAAACC
This sequence comes from Iris pallida, assembly GCA_029216955.1. Classification (NCBI taxonomy): domain Eukaryota; kingdom Viridiplantae; phylum Streptophyta; class Magnoliopsida; order Asparagales; family Iridaceae; genus Iris; species Iris pallida. The sequence goes on from JANAVB010018399.1 coordinate 9,686,652, forward strand.
TTGTCGTGATGTCTACTAACTTGTTGTGATGTTTAGATTTCAATTTGGCAGAGTTTCGGCCCAAGTATCGTGTCGTACACCTCTCTAACGGCCGTAAGATTACTCCCTTGGTAGGTTGGAAGAGAATGTCGAGGGGGTCACAAGTGGTTGTGGTTGGCATAAAAGTCGAGGAAAATCAAATTTTGTGAGAGAGGGTGGGTCGGCTATAGGTGTCGGCCTAGGGCTTGGTCGTACGGGTTTGTAGGGGATATGGGGTTGTTGGCAGTTATGATGAGAGGGGGTTTAGGTTAGGGTTGGGTTGGTATTTATTTATGTGAGTATGGGCTTTGGTTTGAACTATTTCGGGTAGGATTTGGCCCTCCAAAATATACTAATGGTAGTAGGTTTCCTATTTTAGTGAGTTGTTTGACCGTATCAAAGTTTGGTGATTATTGCACATGGCTGTAATTTATTTTCTAAAATTTACGTAAATATGTTTCTAATTGGTTTTGGTGATCTTAGATAGGCTCTAACTAGTAGGGCTGACTAGGTTAGGGTCCGAATAGAATTTCTAGTCAAATTGAACCCAAAAATCAATTAATGAGTCTCATGTGCCACTTGCAATTAAATAGCACATGGAAACTCAATTGGATGGTACACCCTAGGCATGTGTATAGTAGACTCAAAATTCAAAATAAAATATTGGATCATATGGTTTCGATCTATGTCGAGTCCCGAACCCAAGTTGGAAGTTAGGTCTAAAAATTCGATAAAAGTCATAATGGCCTAAGTTGACACAAAATTGTGTGAAGTCAAAAGGATGTTGGGGAACAAATTTGGATGGGACATGGTATATCAAACTGAAGGTGGACGTGTCTAGAATTTAAATATGGAATCGGATACGAAAAATCTATATGTGTTGTGCTTCAAAAGTCAAAACTACGATAAACTACTAATATAGTCATTATTGACTTTAATATTTAAAATATCCATATAAATATATAAAAATAATTAAAAAGTAAATTCCAAAAATTAGGGGGCTTACTCCTATGCAAGTCCAATCTTTTTAAAGTGTACGAAGTCGTGTGGTACATAAGATAATTGTTACTGCGAGCCTACAACCAATTAAGGAATATGATTTGAGGATACATCCATAACTAGGATTATAGGGTTTCCTAGGACTCTCCAGCACAATTGCTTTTATGTTATCTTGTTTTTTGACATGATTGTTTTTGTGTTCTTCCCTTCTTGTGATTTGATTAAACCCTTCCCTGTTGACTCCTTGAGCGATCCTTCTTGTGGCTTTCACTAAGTCGTTGAAAATGTCTTATGGATTGGTCCAAGGAAAAGTTCAAGAAATCATATTTATCCTTGTATTACGGAATCAAAAGTTTTTGCAGCCAGAAAAATACTGGCAGGCTGGGACTTTAGATAACGATATCATGATTACATATGTTTCTCGTATTCTACTTGAACCATATCCTATGCATTTTGATTGACCTTTTTTTGTATTACACAAAAGATAATTTGGAAACATATTATGGATTTGGCTAAGATAAGCTCAAGAACCTATATTACCTAGTGTGGCAGATATGCATATAGAACAAGAAAGTTATTTCAGCCAGACGTATACTGGCGTGACAGTAACTTTAAGGTATATGGTTCTCGAATTTTGCCTAGACTACATCATATGTATCTCATTTGGCCTCATACCATTCTTGAAAATATTTCGACAATCCTTCCTTCTTTGCTTGACCCAAGCGTTGTTTGAAATTGGTATGGGTTTGACCCAGCCTTAGGTTATTGTTACCTTTCTACTCCTAAATGACTAACAAGACAAACCTTATAGTTATATTATAGAGTATAATTAAACAAGCTGACTAGTGTGATGTAATATATGGGGTAGCCATAAATGGATAAGTTCCTTAGAGGTATATTTTAATGAGCTTATAAGTCAAGTATTAGTGCCTGGTTGTCTATCACCTAGAGCCTATTAGGAGTGATTTTTAGGAGCTGACTAGAGGTTCAATAACAGTGATATAGGTAGATAATACTAGGCCTAAGATAGAATGGTACGACTAGTCATAATTGTTTCTTCTGTAGTAAACCCCTTTATCCCTTTTTCTTCCTAGCTTATTTTAATTTCAAGTACAAAATTCTTTTTAAGGTGGGTAGAATGCAAACCCCCATATTTTTTCTCTAATTTTTATTTTTATTTGACTAAATAGATTTTTTGGGGGTTTTATATATTTTAAACAATATTTATTATTTTATATATGACCTAAGTCATGGTTAAGTTTGGAGATGCAAGTTTACTAGAAATTATGGCATGCCTAGTGTAGTCGTTTGCCATGACTAGTCTATTAGGCATGGTGGGGATGGCATAGCCATATCTATGTCCTATGCATTAAAACCAGTTAAAATTGTGGCATACTTCATAGCTATTGACATATAAATATTTTATATAAATTATATTTTATAAGAATTTATCATTTAAACCAATATGTGTGTACATATATATGGTATTCTAAATTGTTGGGACCTAAGCCTACAGGAATATAATAAGTATTGTTATAAAATTTACATTGGGCCTAAGGTCTATATACAGTTTATTGGTTATGTATATTTTTGATGGGCCTAAACCTATATATATATATATATATTAACTGCAACATTATTGAAAGCAGTTCCCAACAGAAGTACATGGCAGCTTCAAAACAAAAGACAAACCCAGCAACAACCAACAAGATCATCCCCACAACAGCAAATTCTCCGGGAAGCTCTTCGGATGAGAGAAACACCATAGGGCCTTAGAAACTTGTCGTCGTGTCTCTGCTCGAAGGCGTCTCCCCTCAAACGCGTACCCTTCAGAATGCCACTTGTTCCTATTTTTCTAGAGAACCCAACAAATGGCCGCGACCACCACATCCTTCAGATGCTTGTTTCTCCTTCTCCACCAACATTTAAAGACAAAGAGCAGCGTCGATTGCCTACCCCTTATGCCAAACCATGTCTGGAATTCGACCACAAGCTACGCACATAATCACCCTTACAAAAAAATGCTCCAAAGTCTCGACATCAGGTTCCGAGCAGCAATGGCATTTAGACGGAAAGCTATAGCCCAGACGATGGATGTTGTCATTCGTAGGAAGTTTGTTTTGGAGTATTCTCCATATTAAGATCGACCATTTGATCGAGATGCAAGAACTCTAGATATGCGTAAAGTCAGGTTGAATTGCGGTCTCCACCCAAGCAGATGATAAGGAGAAATTACCTCCAGCTGAAGGAGACCAGAGGATAGCATCTTTACCTTCACATAGGGTGATGCCATCTGCAACAATCGTATCCGCCACCTCTCTTCCTAAAATTGTTGTTATCCACTCCAAGTTCTAGCCTTTATCCATAATCCATAAGTCTTTGATCACTGCTACATCCAAAGGAGCCGGTGGATAAGGGAGAAGAATCTGAAGTGAGCCATTTTTCATAAAAGATACTGGATACACCATCGTGAACTTGAAGTCTAATAAAATGCTCCATTATTTCCCTTCCGACCAGTAATCATCGCCAAACATATGAAACCCTGGATGTAAGTCTCATATCAACTTTATGCTGATAATATGTAGCCTTAAAATATCTAGCCCATAATGACTCCTGAAGACGAAGCTTCCAACATAGTTTAGCAAAGAAAACATTCATGACTTATTCAAGTTTTCGAATGCCTTGTCCCCCTTCTAGCTTAGGCCGAGAAACTTTAGACCAGTTAATCCAGGTTCGCTTGTATACGCCTTCTTTAGAGCCCCAGAAAAAAGAGAAAATGGACTACATTCTTCGTAGGACTCCTATCGGAGGATCACACGCGGCCAATGTGTAAACAGGAATCGAGCAAAGAACGGACCACAGCAGTGTGACTTTGCTTCCGTAGGATAAGATCTTATTATGCCAGCCTTCAATTCTATCCCAAATTTTGTCTAATAGGAAATCATACACATTTGTATTGCGACGAACCACAGTTAAAGGACAACCGAGATAGAAGAACGGAAGAGAAAGAACCTGATAGCCTAGAATCTTCTCGATCTTCTCCTTTTCAGCAGTGGCAGGATCAATTGTAACATACACAAAATTTAGTAGCACTAATCGCCTGGCCTGATACTTGTTCATATCGACGAAGTACCTCACGAAGCTGCAGAGAAGTGCATGTTTATCACCATTAGCAAACAATAGTAAGTCATTAGCATACGCCAGATGCGTGACCCTGGGACAACTACTTGGAGAATAATATGAATCGAAAGCGGTTCTCTCTCCCAAATGCTGCAATTTCCTGCTCAAGACTTCAGCAGATAGGATAACAATAGGGGAGAAAGAGGATCTCCTTGACGAATGCCTCATCTAGTCGGGAAAAAGCCTGATACTTCGCCATTCACCACAGTAGAGAACCACAAGTTGTCTACCAAATGTAGCACCATGTCAAGCCACTTGGGACAAAATCCAAATCTACGAAGAACTCATAACCCATTGACCCTATCATACGCTTTGACCATATCCAGTTTTATAGCGACATTTCCATCCAAATTATCATGTCCCAACAAAGTGATCATTTCTTGAGCAAGAATGACATTGTCGACAATTTTCCTTCCACGAACAAACCCACTTTGTTCAGAAGAAATGAGCTTGGAAAGAATAACAACAAGCCTTCTAGCCAACACTTTTGAAATAAGTTTGTTTATGAAGTTGCGTAGGCTAATTGGCCGAAAATCAAAAAAAGACTGTGGGTTAGCATTCTTTGGAATAAGAACCAGAAGTGTGCTTGTGATCGATCGGGGAAGAGTGAAACAATCAAAGAATAAGCTAACCTCTTCATGAACATCAACAGAAATTACCGACCAGCAATGCAAGAGAAGGTATCTGTGAATCTATCAGGCCCAGGCGCACTCTGATGATCCACCTCCTTTACTGTTAAAAAAGCTCCTCTACTTCTGGGCATGCAGTCAGCTGCTCATTTTCTTCTTGAGAGATAATAGAAGGAATAACATCCAGGAAAGAAGCATCATCATGATAGGTTTCAGCTTCATAAGTATTAACGAAGTGTTCATTGGCCGCTGTCTTGATTTCTTCAATATTAGAAAGAACTCTACCATCTGTTGTATGAATGGAATGAATATGAAGCTTCCTCTTCTTGTTAGAGACACAAGCCTAGAAATATTTAGAGTTATTGTGCCCGTGAAGATCCTATTTCAGACGAGCTTTCTGCTTCCAAAAGCTTTCTTAATATGAATTCTTAGTTTCAGATGTGCTCTCGCTTCGCATAGTGAACTTCTAGTATTAGGGGAAGGAGAGCTTTCAAACTCTATTTCAGAGGCCAAAACTCGATCTTTTGCTGTATGAAGTTCTTGGAGAATATCTCCAAAGGCTTCTCGACTCCAACTCGAAAAAGCTTTACGAGTGGCAGCCAGGCGTAAACTAAGCCTAATAAGGCCATTAGCATGATTAACAGATCCCCATGCTTGTTCAACCACAGATAAAAAATTAGCATATTCTGGCCAAAAATAAAGGAATCAAAATTGCTTGATATTACTAGTAGGTCGACTTCTGAAGGAGATAAGAATAGGAGCGTGGTCGGATTCAGTACGATTGAGATGCTCATAAGACGTCAATGGAGCAAGTTCCAGCCAACTGCTATCAAGGAGGACCCGATCTAAGCATGATCCCTACCTAGTCTCATCAATGTGGTCATTATACCATGTGAAGAAGTTTTCTGTATAGGGAATTTCATGTAACCCAGCTGATAGTTGAAAGTTGAGAAACTCCTGTATGGAGACAACATTAGGGGTTAGCCTACCAACTTTCTCATCAACATAAGCTACATTATTAAAATCCTCGCCCCCCGCCCACGGGAGCGCATGTCTAGATTGTAATAAAAGAATATAATCCCATAGATCCTTCTAGCTTTCTTTGGTACTCCCTCCATGTACAACTGACAAAAGAGTTGACAAGGCGGAAGAACTATGCTTGAAAGTGACAGTAAGAGCTTGATCAAAGGACTGAATCAATGACATCTCAACTTCTTGCTTCGACATTATCCAAATATTCCCCTTAGAGTTTGATAAAGAAGAACGGAAACCAAGTTTCATTTGATACGTGAAGATTTGATCAGAAGATACTTTAGGTTCAATAAGAGCTAGAAGACATACTTTATTGGTCCAACACAGAGTTTTGATCCATTTCAGCGTCGGTTGATTAGCGATGCCCCTTACATTCCATATTAGAGCTTTAAACATTGGAAGTTGAGGGAGTAGAAGTTGACATCGGAATCCCCTTGGAGCGGAGGACGCTGGTAAATACTGGTCTTTGAGAATCCTGCTTGGTGATTTTGTTGCAGTTTTTTTTCCTTATTTTGGAGGAGATAGATCTGCCCTAGCCTCCGTTTCGTCGACTTCATTAGCCTAAGAAGGCTGTATCTCGCCTTACTCCCGATCGTCATGGGAGGGAGCTCTATCTCTAGCTCAGATGAAGAAGGACCAGTAATATCACCCATCCTTTTTTCCACTACATTATGTCCCCATAGCCGTCCTATTCCCCATTCTATCCTCCAGATTAGGAGTCACTATAGCCATCCCATCCACCAAGCCATCATTAGTAACGCCATCGTCATCCAATGGGACGTCTCTCATCGTGAGAGCTTCAGCATTAACTGAGTTAACGTGGTCAGTCATCTTATTAGCCACAGTATTAACTGGGCTAACGATGATAGGGAGTTGGGCAGCAGTACGAGGAGACCCTAGTCTTTGTAAGATGTCTTCGGGAACAAGACAATAGGATCAGTGGAAGAGGGTTGTATGTCTTCTAGCTGTTTATTTGAGTTATTAGTCTTGTCGATAGGTGGGTCCTCCTGCAAAGTAGTATTAATAGGGCTCGCAGCTCGAGGCAATGAATTTTCCAGCACGTGTCTAGTGCTCGTTCCTTCACCACAAGCCGCCATTACTTCTGAGTCATTAATCAGTGGCTCCTTGCCTTCATTGCTCTGTTGAATATTCTCCTATCCACGAGGGTATATAGTGATAGGTCTGTGTGTCGTATCTTCCCTTTGAATTTTGCACGCCTCCTTCAGGTGTCCTTGATGTTTGCATTGAGAGCAGTATTGAGGGACAGTCTCGTATTCCACCTTCTGAGAGAAACTACATCCTTTTAGCAAGCTAATGCGAATGTTGGAGGTGAAGGGTTTTGGCATCTACCTCAACAAAACCCTAGCAGTGCTAGGTCTAGTGACTTATTCCGTCGCCTTGTCTAACTTCAGAGGAGTGCCCAATCCAGAGGCTAGACAAAATATCATGTTCTTGTTAAAGAAATGGTGGGGAAGACCAAAAAGTTAACCCAAACTAGGACTAGAGGGGATTCCTGAGATTATGAGAAATCCGTAGACCATCGAAAGATTCTAATAGAAGCACGAGTGATATACCACGCTTCTTGGTCCTCAGTCGGAGAAAATCTACCTCTAACAAAGGCCGAATCAATACATGTTTCTGGTCAATGACTCCAACTTTAACTTCTCCCGCAAATCGAAAGTTCAAGAACTCCTTTTAGATCATATAAATAGATGGATGTGTGTAAGAAAATTTCCCAATCAAAGCAAATCGATATGGGTTCGTAAGAACCTCAATATCCTCCTCCGAGAAGTGGACAACAGGGACTCCTTTAGAAAAAGTTGCCACTTGGATTGGGATAGACCCAATCGAGGTAGGATCAAGTCTCACCACCGCCTCCAAGAAGGAGGAAGCCATCACCCTAACGAAAATAAATCGACAAAGGGGGGTGGAAAGAGTCCAACTAGTACTAGATCCACAGGGGGAGGTGCCGGCCCGGCCAAAGGCCTAGCCGGAGTGGGAGAAGAACTAGGGATGATGGTTTGAGGGATCGGCCAGCAAGAGGGACGACGGTTGTATGTGTGTGTGTATGTCTATATATAGTTACTTTTCCCTACTTTCTTTACCCGACATTATAAGGTATTACATTATTAAATTAAATTGGTAATATCATAATTACTAGTAAAACTACTGGTATATTAAAATTATTTTCTAAATATATTATGTAAATTTCTAACAATTATCCCAAACCAAAGAAATTCTCAAACCATATTTATTCTTATTGAGTTGCTTAGCCCAATATTCTTGCTGGCTGGCAAGCAAGCCCAACCCACATAAGCAGAGCCAAGCCTATACACCCAACTCCAGCCTTTTATTTTTCTATATAAACTATACTATACCTGATGATAATAATAGAACAAAAATGATATTTGAATCGTCTTATGCACGCGCTATGTGCAGGCGCTAAGCTGATGTGGGAACCCGTGTGGGAACCACGTCATTTTGAGTTTTATTTTAAAACAAATTCCAACCATTGGCTTATATTAAACGGTGGAGATCAATGCTTCCATCAAAGAAGGGAAACATGGTTGCACACATCCGCTCTTATTCTTCTTCATCCTCTTCTTCTTCTCGGTGGTTCCCACGTAAAATAAATAAAAAAGAAAAAGAAAAAAAACTATCAGAGAATCCGCTGACAAGTAGAGAAGAAAAAAAACGTTGGATAATTCTTGAGGCCTTAGGGAGAGTTCAAGGCCAAGCTCGTTGAAGCTCTCATTCTTGACCAGCTTGTTCAGGATGTTGCAAGTAAGGGAGAAGTTGGACTTTGTTTCTGCTGCCATTTTTTTCTTGATTTCTTTCTTGTCTGTTGAATGCTTCATTTGCTGTACAATTATATGCTTTGCTTTGATTCTTTTGTTGGCTGTGTTTATAAATTATGTGTTTGAAGAGAAACGCGTTTTAATATTTCTGCAGCCAACAGCAGGCCGCCTAATCCTTAATAAGCAATCTCCTCTCGTTCTCTTGTCTGGAGTTACGCAGATGAACAATTCCGTTCCTTTTCCTTATCGAAATATGTAGTTTCAGAGATTTATTTGCTTTCAATGTGGACATCGTATGTGTGAATTTTCTCTCTAATTTCTGCCAATTAAGTATTGGATGAAGCCCTTTCATTTATTTTGCTTATGCGGAAACCATTTTTGAATGAAAAATTTGTGCGCAACTACACAATTTACATATTGAGAAGCAGCATCCATCTTTAACTTATTGTTGTTACTGCCAAGTTGTTGGGACAACTTGGTTCAATAGTTGTTACTGCCAAGTTGCCAATCAGACTCCATATGAGGGGAAAAAATTCATAACAATCCATTGTATAACCCCATTGACATCTTTAACAGAGGTAGTAAATCTTAAAGGAGTTTGATGGCTCCAGCTGATTAAGATCTAATTCAAATTGAAATCAATTAATAGGTCAAGAAAAGATGCATCAATTTAATATTTGGTATTCTTCACAAGGAATCCAGTAAAAGATCAATCCATAATATGGACATACACAAATTATGAATTGCAGTTGGTATTCTTCACAAGGAATCTAGTGAAATATCAATCCAGAATATGGACTGCCACAAATTATGAATTGCAGTACTTAAGAACATGAAAAAATTTGCGGTACATGCGCAACATCAGATTAAGTAGAAAATAGCGTTCCCAGTATAAGTATGAGGTGTGACGTGTTCAACTAAAACTAAACAAATAGGTTCCAACACGAGATTCGGCTGAAAAACAAAGTGCTTTCTAACAGTAATACTGAAAAATAGGTTCAGTTAAAGCTAACTATTGGTTGACCGTTGAAAGTCGTATTCTCTTACAAAGTAATTCAACAAAAATATATCATGTGAGCCTGTCGAAACATGAATTTCTGAAAGTGATCTCCTCTTGCATGAGTACCAGAAGCTCTGCTACTTTAGCCTCGTGTTTCTCCATCAAACAAGCTTGGGGCAACACTTGGATCGAACAAGGGGTCTTGGCTTATACCGATCATATGCATTGGGTTCATTCCATGTCCACCTCCAAAATTTTGATATTGAGCACTCTATCACAATAAATAAAAACACATAAATTATATAAGAATTCCATCCAATTACAATTAAATCCTACATAGCATAAATAACGTCATCTTACCAATAATTGTGCAAAGGAAAAAAGGTTGTTGAATCATATTTCCCAGGGTCTAACCATATTTGTGTTATGTTGGTGTACCCCACTCTGAGGTGGTGTTTGGATTATTATACACTTTCTTGTGTTTGAGCTATGCTATTTAATTGGGATTAGAGTGTGCCACTGTTTTGACATCCTGAAAAAAAATTCCACTTGTCAGAAAAAAATGAAATAGCTAAAGAATGTTTTCGATGACTTGAAGATCAAAGTCCACATGATTGCTCCATACATGAAAAATAACATATGACAAAAATGCATCAAATTAAAAAAAACAAAGATGAAAGAAAACAACTGACTTGTCCATTTTCATTTGAAATCTTCTTTTTTTTTTGCTATGCCTCCATGTTGATTGAAGTCTTGTACTTCGGGGCCGTCCTCTTGTTTCTTATGCTTTGGATCATGTATCCTCATATTTACATCTTCTTCATCATGCTCAACCTCTTCAACCTCTCCAACTTCTTCAACCTCTTTTGCTTTGCGATCTGGACGACGCTAACAACTTGGTTCACCGGCTTCGAGCTTCCTTACCTTACGATATAGCCACTCGTTAACAACATTACATTCCTTCTCATTTTTTGCAGCCAAATGTGCAACTTTACTAAATTTTATACATTTGATTGTAACGGACACTTTCGACATCATTTTTCCAACAATTAAAACTCACTTTAACATTTGTGTGTGACCTCTTTACATCCTTTCGCCATCTTCTTAAGATGTATTTCTCTGGAATCATTCTTACACCATTACGGATTAACACCACAATTATATGCTTGCAAAGTATGCCTTTAAACTCGAACATTTGACAACTAAACTGAATATCAGTTTCTCTTTCATTAAAGGAGACAACAAACATTATTCTTTTGTTGAAATCCTCTAACCACACATCTTCTCGAATGAAATACTTAATAATCATGGGCCCCTCCTCGGTACTGATTATATCACAGTTAATCTTTCTAGTTAATTCGGCTTGAAATTCTTTATATTTTGAGAGTGTGTAAACTCCTTGAATTTGCTTCTCGAATGGATACGAAGTTATAGTAGGAATCAATTTTGAAAATGATTGGGCATCTGCATGTACCTCTTTTTCCACCTTTTTTCTTAGTGCTTGTTCAAACTACTCTACAAACTGTTTTAAAGTTGTCTTTGACGTCACAAAATTATCAAAGAATGCATTCATGCTTTCACTGCGCTGAGTTGGTGACATTCTAGCCCAAAAGTATTTCTTCACGAAACATGGTACCCAATGACCTCTCTCAGCATATAATCCTTCTAACCACTCAGACACGTCCATTTTACCATCCATTTTAGTCCCGTCCAATCTGTACTTAACTACCGTCTCATTCCAACGCTCTTCAAATTCTGTTGGACTTTGTGAATCATAAATAACACGTTTTAAAGCAGAAATAATAGCCTTTTTTCCTTAATCTTTTCAGGTAACTTCTTCATCACATGCCACAAACACCACTTGTGTCTTGTTTCAGGAAAAAAATAATCTCAACTGCATTCTGCATGGCTCTATCTTGGTCTGTTATAATTCCTTGAGGAGCACACCCAGACATGCATTTAAGCCACTTTGTGAATAACCAAACGAAAGTTTCTGTATCTTCATTTAAAATAATCTCGCATCCAAGCAAAATTGATTGACCGTGGTGATTCACCCCAACAAAGGGGGCAAATGGCATGTCATACTTGTTTGTCAAGTAAGTTGTGTCAAAACTGACAACCTCACCAAATTCTTTATAAGCTTCTCTACTCCAACCATCTGCCCAAAATACATTTTTCAAATGGTCCTCCTGGTCTAATTCAATATCAAAGTAGAAACCAGTGTTCTTTGCAACCTTCCTAGAGAAGTATCTCATAATTGCTGGTGCATCTCCTTTGCCAAGTCGAAGCTGTCTTATTTCTTTAATCGCATTTCTGGCGTCTTTTTCACTAAATGTCGTATTCTCATATCCATTGTTCTTAATTACCACTGAAGTGAAATTTTTGTTCATCCTAATTCCTGCTCGCGTTTCAAGCTTGTGTCTCGCATGTGCACTTATGCTTTTATTGCAGCGGTAGAATCAAACTTTGCTTTGGCTTACCTCGTGATTGTGCTTAAGTTCGAGTACTGTAATCTCCCATTTTTTATCATCTAACCGAGCAGTTAATTTTAATTTGCACCCAATCCTGTAGCTCGCTTGTGGTTTTATTGGGGTTTGACATGTATTAACATATTTCCCTTGTCGGCCACAACAATAAGTCACACTTCTGAGAATTCCAGCAGTATTCTTCTTTCTACATTTTTTCCTCACAAAAAATCCTACACGCTTCGCATAGCCTTTAAAGAAGTTGTACATCTGGTCCGTTGTATAAAACTCCATCCCAATATATGGATCCGACTCTATCCCACTATTTGGTTCATAATCCTCATCTTGAGATGAATCTACAGAACCCTTCTGCACTCCTTCCTCTTCTTCATATTCATAGTCTAAAGAATTATCCTCCATATCTGAAAAACATATCGATATAATTTAAGAATAATAAATTAACAAATAAAATAAATGTATAATAAACAAAGAGAACAAGAACAAAAAAATGAGGCATGCCTTTTTTTATGCTTTTTTTATGTACATGGATTTGTAAGTAAGATATCCAAACGAAACAATTTTAGTTATTTGATATCCAAAGAATGCAGAAAAAAGGATTCAGCGATTTTGTTTCATAATTTTTTTTACAAATGAAAAACTGATTTCCGGTTCACAATTATATATATATATATATATATATATAATTATATATATATATATATATATATATATATATATATAATATTCTTTGTCTAACCAATGAAATTGACATTCATGCAAACAATTTCAGTAAAAGTCAGGAAAAATAAATAAATTTACGTACTTTTCTTTTGACAATAAACATTTTTTTTTTCATTGTTGTGTTTCCAATTTACTAACATAACAATACTACAAATTTTTGGACAGTAAAAAGCATAAATTAAAATCAAATTGAAGAATAAAAAAGTCAATAGTTATCAAATCCTAAAAAACCGAAAGAAGGAGAGAATTGCTCACAAGCTTTTATCGGATCTTTTTCTTTTTCAATTTTTTTATTGAAGAACCGAAAAGTTTTTAAATCCCCTTTTTCATTGTTGGGTATTCTAGTTTACTAACCAAAGTATCAGATATCTTCTACTATTCAAGAAATAACGGTAATTTTTTGACAATAAAAGAACCATAATTTTAAATCAAATTGAAGCTCGAAAAAATTCCAATAATTATAAAATCTTACAAAATCAAAGGAAGAAGAGAATTGCTCACAAGCTTTTATCCAACGTTTTTTTTTTCTTCTCTACTTGTCAGCGGATTCTCTGATAAGCCATTGGTTGGCATTTGTTTTTTCTTTTACATGGGAACCACCGAGAAGAAGAAGAAGAGGATGAAGAAGAATAAAAGCGGCTGTGTGCAACCATGTTTCCCTTCTTTGATGGAAGCATTGATCTCCACCGCTTAATATAAGCCATTGGTTGGGATTTGTTTTAAAATAAAACTCAAAATAACGTGGGTCCCACACGGGTTCCCACTCAGCTTAGCGCCTGCACATAGGCCTAGTTTGGTTACCGAATTTGAGCTCGGGGAAGGAAAGTGATTTCTTTCCTATGTTTGGGAGCCAAAGAAAATTGTTGGAAAGGGAAAATGATTCCCAAGAGGTAGAAGATTAGGGGAAAAAGTGGTTCCTCCTATTTATCTAAGGAATCACATTCCCTCCAACTTTTCCGCATTTATTACAAAAAATTTTGACCAAAATATCCATGTTCATATATTATTTACCATTTTTATCTATAATATCTTTTAGACAAAAATATTTTTAAGTAATAATTATTTTTATTAGCACGAGGGTATTTTTGAAAAATTGACTTGATTTTGTTTTCTTTCCTTACAAACATCAACACTATAAAGAAAGTAAAGATATATTCCGACTATAATTCCGATCTTTCCAAACACCGGAAAAGAAAGTTTATAGGAATTATAATTTTCTAAATGAAAGAAAATACCAAGGAATCAGTTTCCTTTCCTTTCCATTCCGCGAACCAAACGAGGCCTATAGCGTGCATAAGACGATTCCAATAGCATTTTTGTCCCCTACGACCCTAAAAACGTACAAAGCGGTGCCGCCTTCTTTATTACTTCTCTAACCCCTCGCGACCATGTCCCTCCTCTTGACCCCATTGCTCCACCTATATTGACACCTAGCAGGTTGAGACTGACCGGTGCAACCGCTGTACTGCAGTGGGGACTCGCAACAATACTTATCCCGCACTCGACACTGGTCAAGTTGCTACGACCAGTCCCGTTTTGGCGTTCGACCAATCATCGGGACCTCACAAGGACATCCTTGATGTAGAATTTGCCATCCCTACCAAAGTTGCAACGCCGTCTTCCGGTGACACTTGCTCGACGAAGGACTCGATGCTGTCGAACTACTAATAGAGGACCGGCCAAGGCAACCTCGTCGAGTTTCTTCATCGTGCCAACCACCTGTTGGAGTGGGTGGGGTTCCCAACCTATGTGGAGAAGACCCCGGAGTGCGACGAGCGCCGTTCGTATGTCGAAGAAGCTCGGGAAGTAGGCGACGCGGAGTCGCTACTGCTCTGCTGCTGCTCCTGAAGGAGATTCTGGCCTGGGCCTGCCGAGTTCGGCCCGAACTCGGTCCCAGGCCGAGTTCTGGCCGAACTCGGTCTGGCCGTTCCAGAATGTTGGCATTAGGTGCTGGATGCTCGACACAGAGTTCTGGCCGAACTCTGTGTCATCGGGGCTAAAGCGGATTTTCGGGTGATTTGTCACTATTGGATCTAATCAAACGGTCCAAATTTGCTGCGGGATTAGGAAGTTAAGTTGAGTTTTCTCAACCCTAATTCATTAATCGCAACATAACACAAGAAGGAGAGAGGAAGGAGGCAAGAGTGCCATTACAACTTCGAAGAAGAAGACGGAGGATTGAAGGTCGCTATTCGAAGAAGATCGTGTTCGGGTAATCTCTACTCGTCGTTCTCGCTCTTCGTAGCCTTGTAATCATTGTTCTTATCTTTGAGTGTTGTGGGGATCCGATTTGGATCGGGAGGAGTTTGTAGAGGGTGTAATTCTTCTATTCCATTAGTGGAGGCTTCTCAGGGTTGGACTCCGATCGTCCCGTGGTTTTTCCCGCAAGGGTTTTCCACGTCAAAAATTCTCTGTGTCCGCGTGAATTGTTTTGTGTGATTGTTTTTGGGTTCGTGCGTTATATTGCTCGGTCCTCTCGCAGGTACTCTCCGGTTTGGGGAAAGGTTTCTGCGCTTCTTTCCCAACAGAGTGGTATCAGAGCCAGGTTCTGGAATTCAGAAGGAGTGTCAGTAGTTGACAGAGAAACCAGAGAGGAGAGATGGACGCGAAGCCGGTGCGCATGGTGAATCTTAATGGCACAAACTATCATTATTGGTGGAGCAAGATGAAGGATTTGCTATTTGTCAAGAAGCTGCATCTTCCCGTGTTTGCATCTGAGAAGTCCAGTGATAAATTCGAGGAGGACTAGACATTCGAGCACATACAGGTGTGTGGTACATACGGCAGTTTGTGGACGAGAACGTGTACAACCACGTTGCCAATATTGAGCACGCGAAGACGTTGTGGGATAAGCTGGAGTCTTTGTACGCGAAGAAGACCGGGGTAAACAAGTTGTTTCTGATCCGAACGATGATGGGTCTGCGATACAAGGATGGGACGTCTATTTTGGATCACTTGAGTGAGTTCCAGGGCATGGTTGACCAGCTATCTTCTATGGGAGTCAAGTTCGACGACGAAGTTCAGGGACTGTGGCTGCTGTGTACATTGCCAGACTCGTGGGAGACCGTACCAGTATCTATGATCGCTTCTTCCAGAGGGCGTGGTCAGTCTGGAGTTTGCCAAGAGCGGGGTGCTGAATGAAGAGATGCGAAGACGTTCTCAGGGCACTTCATCCACATCCCACCACTCAGAGGCACTTGTTTCAGAGAGCCGCGAAAGGGGCAAAAGCAGGGGTCCAGGTGGTGGCAGAGACAAGAGCAGGGGGGAGTCCAAGGGTCGTTACGAGGACTCAGAGTGTTACCATTGCGGTAAGAAGGGCCACATCAAGCGAAATTGTTTCGCTTGGAAGAGAGAGAAGAAGGGCGACAAGGGGAAGCAAGAAGAGAACACTACACACGGCGGCCTCGGTGCATGGAGGCGATGTGATCGTCGTAGGTGATAAGGTCATTACTAACCTCGCCTGCGATGACAATTCTTGGCTGGTGGACTCAGGGGCTTCAGCACATGTATCTCACAATAGGGCACTGTTTGCCACTTACACGACAGGCGACTGTGGCGTGTTGAAGATGGGCAACGGAGATGTGTCGAAGGCGGTTGCCGTTGGAGATGTGCATTTGAGAACGAAGACGGGTGCGGTTCTTGTTCTCAAGGATGTTCGTCATGTCCCTGATATCCTTTCAACCTGGTGTCGGTTGGAAGGTTAGATGACGAGGGATTCTTCAGTCTCTTCGGGAACAGTCAGTGGAAGCTTTCCAGAGGTTCGATGGTGATTGCCAGAGGAAGCAAGAAGTCCGGTCTCTACTATATGGAGGGGAGCGCAGAGGGGGCACAGGAGGTGAACACAGTCAGTGATGCGTCTACCGAGTTGTGGCACAGGCGGCTCGGCCATATCAGCGAGAAGAGGATGAGCTACTTGGTGAACAGGAAGGTGATTCCGGGGCTCAGGTCTACAAAGTTGGAGAAATGCACGTACTGTTTAGCTGGAAAGCAAAATAGGGTGCCTTTCCAGAGTCACCCAAGTTCGAGGAAGCCGGCGTTGCTCGAGTTGATTCACTCGGATGTCTGCGGTCCTATGAAGGTAAAATCTCTTGGTGGTGCTTCTTACTTTGTAACCTTTATTGATGACTGTTCCAGGAAGGTTTGGGTCTATGCCTTAAAGGCCAAGGATCAAGTGCTGCCTACTTTCAAGGAGTTTCAGGCCTCTGTTGAAAGGGAGACGGGCAAGAAGTTGTTGTGTGTTCGGTTCGACAATGGCAGCGAATACATCGGTCCCTTTGATGTGTATTACAGAGAGCAAGGGATACGACACCAGAAGACTCCGCCAAAGACACCTCAGCTCAATGGTGTAGCGGAGCGCATGAACAGGACACTGATGGAGAGGGTGCGGTGTTTGCTGTCAGAAGCAAACTTGCCGACAGTTATTGGGGTAAGGCTCTTCTCACAGCTGCATATATTATTAATTTGTCTTCTAGTGCTCCTTTGCAGGGTGATGTGCCTGACAAAGTATGGTACGGCAAAGAGCCGTCATACAATCACCTGCGGACGTTTGGTTGTAAGGCCTTCGTGCATGTACCGAAGGACGAGAGGACCAAACTTGAGCCGAAGACGAGGCGATGCGTCTTTGTCGGCTACGGTCGGGATGAGTTTGGCTATAGACTCTACGACCCAGTGGAAGGAAAGCTCTACAGAAGCAGGGACGTGGTGTTCGTCGGGGATCAGACCATGACCAACACTCAGGATTCCGAGACGCCTTCTGAGGCTGAGGAATTGCCTGAGTTAGAGTCATTTCGCTTCGAGCAGTTTCCAGAGGACATCACAGAGGATCCAGTTATGGGGGAGCCGGTACATGGAGTTGCTCCCAACCTTGATCATCAGCCTGCTGATGGTGGTCTGGGTGTCCCTCAGGAGGATGAGCATGCCGGAGAGGTAGTTCCTGAAGGGAGGAGGCTGTCGGTATACAGCCAGCACCAGTGGTTCCTTTGAGGAGGAGTGACAGGGATTGTCGACCATCTACGAGATACTCACCAGAGTATGTGCTATTGACTGAAAGGGGAGAGCCCGAAAGTTTTGCAGAGGCTATGGAAGACGAACACAGGCAGGAGTGGATGGAGGCTATGCAGGAGGAGATGAGTTCCTTGCACACCAATTCCACTTATGATCTGGTGCAGTTGCCAAAGGGCAAGAAGGCTTTGAAGAATCGATGGGTGTTCAGAGTGAAGCAGACGGATGATGCTACTCGCCCTCGATACAAAGCGAGGCTGGTAGTCAAAGGTTACGGTCAACGGAAAGGCGTAGATTATGATAAGATCTTTTCGCCTGTCGTCAAGCATTCGTCTATTCGGGTGGTGCTAGCATTAGCAGCCAGTCTCGACTTGGAGGTCGAGCAGATGGACGTGAAGACGGCATTCCTCCACGGTGATCTTGAGGAGGAGTTGTACATGGAGCAGCCAGAGGGATTCTGTGAGAAGGGCAAGTCACATTTGGTTTGCGGTTGAGGAAGAGCTTGTATGGTCTGAAGCAGGCTCCGAGGCAGTGGTACAGGAAGTTCGAGTCGTTTATGGGGGAGCATGGTTATGCAGGGACGACGTCGGATCATTGTGCATTTGTGAGGTATTTTGCCGATGATGATTTTATCATTTTGTTGCTCTATGTAGATGATATGCTATTAGTGGGTCGGAATGCCACTAGGATAGCGGAGCTAAAGCGCCAACTGGGCGCGGCCTTCTCTATGAAGGATTTGGGCACAGCGAAGACTATTCTTGGGATGGAGATCAGCCGAGAGAGAGAGTCCAAGCTGCTACACTTGTCCCAAACGAAGTACATTCACCAGGTACTTCAGCGTTTCGGGATGGACGGGTCGAAGAAAGTGAGTTCCACTCTTGCGGCTCACTTTAAGCTCACTGAGGAACAGTGTCCATCTACCGAGGACGAAAAGGAAGATATGGAGCGGGTTCCATATGCCTCAACTGTGGGGAGCCTTATGTATGCTATGGTGTGTACGAGACCAGCTATTGCTCATGCAGTTGGTACGGTTAGCAGGTATCTTTCAAATTCTGGAAGGGTACATTGGAGTGCGGTCAAGTGGATTTTACGATATCTTCAGGGCACTGCTGGTTGGAGACTTTCCTTTGGTGGTGACGAGCCGAAGCTGGTTGGGTATACCGACGCTGATATGGCTGGAGATGTAGACACGAGACGATCGACTTCGGGCTACGTGATCATGTTTGCGGGAGGAGCGGTATCGTGGCAGTCGCGGTTGCAGAAGTGTGTTGCCTTGTCGACGACAGAGACAGAGTACATTGCGGCGACGGAGGCTTGCAAGGAGCTGTTGTGGATGAAGAAGCTGTTGCAGGAAATGGGACTGAAGCAAGAGCAGTATACTTTGCTTTGCGACAGTCAGAGTACGATCCACCTTGTGAAGAATCAGACGTTTCATAGCCGGTCCAAGCACATCGAGACCCGGTATCATTGGATACGGGATGTGGTTGAAAAGAAGGACGCGGAGCTTGAGAAGGTTCATACAGATGACAACGGAGCTGATATGTTCACGAAGATTCTACCAAGGGGGAAGTTTGAGTACTGCAGGCAGGTCGTCGGGATGACGACATCCTCCCCATAGTTGTGAAGGGGAGATTTGTTGGAGTGGGTGGGATTCCCAACCTATGTGGAGAAGACCCCGGAGTGCGACGAGCGCCGTTCGTATGTCGAAGAAGCTCGGGAAGTAGGCGACGCGGAGTCGCTATTGCTGCTGCTGCTCCTGAAGGAGATTCTGGCCTGGGCCTGCCGAGTTCGGCCCGAACTCGGTCCCAGGCCGAGTTCTGGCCGAACTCGGTCTGGCCGTTCCAGAATGTTGGCGTTAGGTGCTGGATGCTCGACACAGAGTTCTGGCCGAACTCTGTGTCGTCGGGGCTGAAACGGATTTTCGGGTGATTTGTCACCATTGGATCTAATCAAACGGTCCAGGTTTGCTGCGGGATTAGGGTTAAGTTGAGTTTTCTCAACCCTAATTCATTAATCGCAACATAACACAAGAAGGAGAGGGAAGGAGGCAAGAGTGCCATTACAACTTCGGAGAAGAAGACGGAGGATTGAAGGTTGCTATTCGAAGGAGATCGTGTTCGGGTAATCTCTACTCGTCGTTCTCGCTCTTCGTAGCCTTGTAATCATTGTTCTTATCTCTGAGTGTTGTGGGGATCCGATTTGGATCGGGAGGACTTTGTAGAGGGTGTAATTCTACTATTCCATTAGTGGAGGCTTCTCAGGGTTGGACTCCGATCGTCCCGTGGTTTTTCCCGCAAGGGTTTTCCACGTCAAAAATTCCGTGTCTGCGTGGATTGTTTTGTGTGGTTGTTTTTGGGTTCGTGCGTTGTATTGCTCGGTCCTCTCGCAGGTACTCTCCGGTTTGGGGAAAGGTTTCCGCGCTTCTTTCCCAACACCACCAAGCCAGCTACCGCAGCATTCGACCATCCCCGGAAGTCTTGACATTGTCGAGCAGGCGAAACCACCTCTTGTCCGTGCAGCCGAGGGCTGCACTACCCATGACTTTGCGTTGTGCCGTTGATGGCGACCGCCTCGCCGCGCCGATAGCGAACCCTGTGCTTCCCTAGAGATGTCGACCGCCCAAATCCGAGCATCTTCGTCGTCGAACCCCAACCTTACCTCCAACTTGCCATTACAGATACTGCCCTACATTCAACCAGAGCCGGCCATGATCGGTGCTCGACCTCCCGGAACGTGCCATGTCAGTTCCGGCTAATCGCAGACGACATAGAAGCATCATGCTTCTCTGATTGTTCCCGACCCTTCTCCTGTAGGCCGGAGCGGACCTTGCCAAGGCTAGGCTACGCACGTCCGCTAAATCGCCAACATTGCCGTGTTCTCCTATCGAGGTTATAGCCAACAACAAGAAGAAAAAATAACTCAGCAGGATGCAACTTCTACTAAGGTGGTTTGAAAATTTTCAATGACCACCTTCCTCTATTGGATGATTGCATTGCCAACATATTTTATTCACACAACACTATAGCACTGGACAATTGAATATAGGAAGTTATGTTAGTAGAAATAGTTATACATAATAACCGTATAGAAGATATAAATTATATAGTATATGCAATATATGAACAAACATAGACAAATATTAAATATGTATATTATGAGCTAAGTAATAGGATTGAGCTGCCTAAGGCCTTATTATATTTTATGAACGGGCCATATTTTCTTACAGATAATTTTATAAAATCTATCTTGAACTTTGTATATGTGTACAAGAGTTACAAAACTCTAAATAAATTTTCTCGTAAGTAGCTATAATAAGAATTAAATTTGTATAGAGTTGTGTTTATAATACTTTTATTTTAGTATATTTAAAAATATTTATTGTATCTATAATTTGAAACAAGTCTAAAACCCTATAATATTGGTTTTGTATTCCAAGTATATATTATTGTTTCTTGCCATATATGTACTATATAAGAAAATTTATTTCTCCTAAAACTCTAATAATAATAATATTTTCTATACAAAATATTAAATTATATTTGTTTAGTAAACCAATAAGGACTTGTCTTATCTAAATGCTTATAAGGGTGATTAGACAGATTAAGGACTGGTTTAGACACGTGTGGATATGTGATGATTCTTGGTTGGTTGTTTTAGATTATGATATATTCTTGAGGACCATAGCAGCATTAATTTGTGCCTAGGCTTGGATATGACTTATTACCTGCAGTTTCAGCACGGATCAGACAAAACTCCAGGCAAGTATACCTTGCCAACTTGTACAATATTATGCATGCTTATTTTCAGTCATTCTAGTTCATGTCTATTTCTTTCTTGTACTATCACATGATTCTTGTACATGTGTCATGATATTTTCTTACTTGTTTTCTTATATGCTACATGGTTTTCTTTTCTTGTCACATATTGGATCTCTGTTACACTATACTTGATTAGATTCTCGTGTTCTTGTGCGTTGACCTTGACTTGATTCGATTACATGTGTTTGTCTTGACTTGACCTTGACCTGTTATTAGACGTTGACTATACCTGACCATCTCGTTCGTGAGCTCCCATCGAGTGCGAATGAGACTTACTATAGTTATGGAGTCCTCATCGGCCTACTGACTATAGGACAGTGAGCTCCCATCGAGTTGCGATTACCCCGATTTACGTGTAGTCACGTCTAGTACCACACTTCTCTATGGCATGCCACTTTCTACATGTGTCATCTTTGTACTATATTTCTTTAGTCTTTATTTCTTGTACTTGTAATATTTTTATCTTTTCATACATGTTTATTATTGTACATTCGATATGTTATTATGTATCTTGCTACGTTCCATCTGATGACCTGGTGATCTCTCCAGATTGTTGATGAGATTTGACAGATATTTACTGGGAGCTACATCTTTGGAATTTTCAGGTATCGTTAGTGATGCCTTTTATTATGTTCTTATTTAGTTATATTTCTAGAGTTCACAGTATAGATTGTTGTGGATGATATTTTGGTTATATGGACACATGTCCGATTTACACATCTTATACCTATTTGATTCGGACTGGAGTCTAGTTAAATACGTAGCTGGCATGTAAACGTATTCCAGTCTTATGTATTTTGGAACTGGGGCCTGACAATTTATAACTAAATATCCTTCATGGATAACAACAAATTTTGTAACCTTAACCAAATTTATAACTAAATAAATTTTACATTGACTTTTGACTGAATAAATTTTGAACAAAATTTATACAATGGATATTAGTGTTGTGATTTAGGATTAATCCAAACATGGATGCCCTTATCTCTATCTACAACCATATCTATCATATTCTCTCTTCATATATATTATCAATGAGAAAGTCATAGTTAGGAGTGGGCACGGGTCGGACCGGGCCCAAATTTTATGGACCCGGACCGGATTCGTTAATTGGCGGGGCGGGATGGGACGGGTCGAAAAAAATGTTAGAACTGGAACAGGCTCGACCCGTTCGAAACGGGTCCGAACGGGGCCGACCTGCGGGTCCAAACGGGTACAAAAAAGTTCAAAAATTGTAGAATAGTAAACATTTACATATATTCTATTATCTATAAGAACAAAATAAGTCTTATATCTTTCCAAATTTCTAGAATTTGTTTACTAAACAACAATTTGTTATATTATCTATAAACTATAATAGAAAAAAAAAATCCAAAATTGATAAAAAAATACATACCCCTAGAAATGGGTCGATCCCGGGCCCCGTTTATTTTGAAAATAGGACCCGTCCCGTCCCGTTAGTGTCACATGACCCGTCCCGTTTAAATTTTAAAATTTAGGAACCGGCTTGTTTGAACATTTTATAGTTCGGACCAGGTCAAACCGCGGATCTTGGAACCGTATGCCCACCCCTAGTTATAGTTGATTGATTCTGCTACCAAATCTTCTCTTTCTTTCTGGTTTTTACAAAGCATTACGTTATCAATGTCTCTCGAGGAGTTTTAGTCCACCGGCTGACCATTTGAGGAGTTTCAGGCAATCGATTTCTTCTCAAGATAAGGGGAGTGTTGACCCATCCGGTCACAGTCAACTTGATTTCGATAATTAACACAAACTTCGAGTCGATATATGAAATAGGACTAGTAAGGATGTATTTAATCAATTCAGAAGCGGTGAATCAGTCGAATCATTTTATTTTATTCTGTATTTTTATTTATTGAGTCTAGGACTTTGTGAGTCGGATCACACAGTAAATTAGTCGAATCTCCACTCAAATAAATCATATACAATTATCCCAAAATGATTCCACCTAAATATTAAAATTTCTTTGAACCAAAATCTGTCCCTAACATTCTAGAATTCAGGAAACCGAACCGAACTCGGTGCTCCTGAAAACCCTCATAGTCAGAATGAGCCATCCATTCTCTTGGCACCCAACGTTCAAAAGTTCGAATGTTAGGGCATCCGAGTTCTGCCCGAACTCTGTCCCAACAGATGTTATAAATAGAGAAAAAACTTTTCATTTCAATCATCAATTCATTCTTTCTCTTTTCTATTTTATACAAGCCATTCAATCTTCAAATTTTAAGACAACTTATATTCTTCTAAGTGTCAGTGTGTTTTCGAGAAGTGGTCCAGTTTTACAATCTTGGTGTACCAAAGCTATTTTGTTTAGAGTTGAAGTCGTCGTGCCCTTCGGATAAAAGCACGAGGTGGTAAGAAGTCGACATGTCTTTTGAATAAAAGCACGTGGTGTGACTGTTATTTCACAAATAGTGGATTAAGTCCGAGCAAGAGTTCTCGGGACTGGACTAGTCCTCGTAGATGGATACCAGGATAAATTTTTTGGTGTTTTGAGTTTGCTCTCTATAACTCTATTGTTTACTTGTCTTTATTATACACAGTATTATACACTGCCTTCTCATTACTCAATTATTTTTAAATTGGGAATTTTGCTTCTGCTACACTATTCACCCCCTTGAGTTGTCATCAATCCCATAATTGGTATCAAAGTAAAGTTTCTCTAAAGTGGACTAACGTTCCTAGAGAAATGGCAACCATGAAACCCATATACACTAACAATGGTGAAGGCCAGTAACAAATAGGCCTCACCTATTTGATGGCAGAAACTATACATATTGAAAGACACGCATGAGTTTTTAACTCAAGTCACTTGATTTCGATTTTTGGTCAATTGTTATTGATGATTACAAGAAACCAGCTCGAATCATTATGGATGGGAGCTGGTTGAGAAACCTTATGACAAATATACTGATCATGAAAAGAAACAAGTAGGTCTTGATGCAAAAGCTATAAATGCTTTATACTGTACAGTAGATAGAAAAAATTCAAGAGCCTCTACATGTGCCACATCTCACGAGATTTGAAAAGTTCTTGAGGTAACTCATGAAGGAACTTCACAAGTGAAGGAATTTAAAGTCTCAAGACTTGCACAAGAATATGAGGCATTCAAAATAAAGCCTAATAAGACTATCACCAATATGTTTACTTGTTTCCTAGATATTGTTAATTCTTTATCTTATCTTGAAAAAGATTACAGTAATCATGAAAAGATATGCAAGGTGCTTCGAGGGCTAACCAAGATCTGGAATCCTAAGGCAACTGCTATCATTGAAGGAAACAATTTGACAATAATGACTCTCGAGATGCTAATGGAAAGCTTATGACACATAAGCTTGATTTAAAATTTTTTGAAGAGTCAACACCAAAGGAGAAGACCATTGCATTCAAAGTACATCACAAGATGGCCTCCAATGAAGAAATTAGAATGACAGTTCAGACAATGAACAAATGGCCCTCATGACTCAGAACTTCAGAGATTTCTAAAGTATGAATAATCACACAAAAAGAAGAGAGATCCAAAAGATGATGAAGAACCGATCTGCTACAACTGTAAAAAGATATGCCATATCAAAAGGATTGTCCTACTGCAAGAAAGAAAAATTGATATGAATCTTCGGGTAAGAGAAGATCATTATCCAAGAATTATGCTAACATAAGCATTTGGTGTGAAAGTGAGGCAAAAGATTCTGAAGAAGAAGACCTTGCAACATAGCAAATCTATGCTTTATGGCTACAGATGCAAAGGTAACCACTAACCCTTTATATGAAGACTTTATATTTGATAAGTTTTCTGATGCATTCAGTGATTTATTAAAAGACCAAAAGAAGATGATAGACATGTATAAGAATGCAAAGAAAGAGCTAAAGGTAGTACACATTGCATATATGGAGCAATCTCAAATACTAGAAGATATTAGAGATAAATCTTCTTCTAGTAACACGGATGAGATTTTTTCTTTGAAATTGAAATTACATGACACTCTTGAGAAGCTTGAGAAAGCAAATCAAGAAAATATAAAAGTCAATGATCTCTATGAAACATAGAAGAGGAAACATATTATTACTGCTCAGAGGATAGATGCACTCATGGTTAATTATAATGAAGCATGTGATATCTCTAAAAAGTTATAGATAAATCTAGGAAAACAGGTATTTCAACCTGTGACTCAGGTAAACACAAATCACTTTTCTAAACACAAACACAATACCACTAGATCTTTGAGAAATCATGCATTCATTTATAGATATTCACACAAGACACCACATGCTATTTCAAAGACATACATGCCTGATTTTCTAAAGACACCTAGCACAAACACATCTGCTACATGTCACTACTATGTTTAAAAGGACAAGTATCACATCAGTACAAAATGAGAAAATTAGTAGATATGTAAATATATGTTTGGGTTCCAAAGACTAACATATCAGGACCCTAAAAAGGTGGGTACCAGAAGTTTCATCTTCAACTTGTGTTGTAGGTGGACCTATCCCCTCGCACTAGAAGCAAGTAGATTCTCGATAATGGTTGCACTAAACACATGACAAGTAACTAATATGTTAGCAACTATATCGATGAAAAAAAGAAGGCTATGGCTCATTCAGTAACAAACTTATAGGACATATCATAGGTAATGGTAACATAGGTACATCTCCCTCTCCTATTATGGAAGATGTTTGTTTGGTAACAGAATTAAAACTGACCTACTCATCATAAGTCAATTAGCTGATCATGGTTATGGAATTAATTTTGTGAAAGATAAATGTTCTATTTATGAGAAATCTTGAATAGTTACTTATAAAGGAATAAGAGAAGACAACATACATGATTTCTATCTTCCGGAGGATACTAATAATACAAGAAAGTGTCCATACACATCCCAAGATGAGAGTTGGCTTGGCATATGCATCTTGGACATGTGAACATGAACATTATTAAGGTTATCCACAAAGAAGCTGGTAAGAGGCTTACCTAATATTTCTTTCAAGAAAGATATGGTTTGTGCTGATTGTGAAAAAAACTAAGCAATCGGATCATCTTTTAAATCAGTAAATGATGTAAGCACTTCAAGACCTCTTCAACTTTTACAAATAGACATGTTTGGACCAAGTAGGGTCGCCAACCTTGACAGTAAATTATATGCCTGTGTAATAGTTCATGATTTTTCAAGATTTACTTGGGTTTATTTTCTTTCCAATAAAAATGAGGCATTTTCTTAGTTTGTTACTTTTTGTAAAAAGGTCAAAAACGAATAAGGCATAATGATTACTCGTATCCGAAGTGATCATGGTGACGAATTCGAAAATCATGATTTCAAAACTTTTTGTGAGTCAAATGTTTTTTCGTATGAATTTTTTTGTCCAAGAACTCTCTAACAAAATGGTGTTGTGGAGTAAAAGAATTGAACTCTTGGAGATATGGCTAGAGTTATGCTAAATCAGTACAAACTTTCGAAATACTTCTAGGCCAAAGCTGTTTATACAGCCTGCCATGCACTAAATAGGATTCTTATTCGTCTTATTTCAAAAAATACCTATGAGTTGTGGTTTAATACAACTCCTAATATCAGCTACTTTAAAGTGTTTGGTTGCAGATATTTTATTCTCAACACTTAATACAACTTAGGTAAGTTCGATGAAAAAGCTGATGAAAGGATATTTTTTGGATATGACGCAAAGAGCAAAGGATTCAGAGTATTCAACAAAAAATTCCTAATGGTTGAAGAATCAGTACATGTTGCATTTGATGAGTTGAACGTCCAAGATTCAAATGACAGTGATAATGAAGATATTGGTAGTATATCAAGCAAACCACCCGAAGATGTGCCAACCACGTACCTGGAGAGTCTGCCTAAATGATTACAATTCTCCATAGACCATCCAGAAGAATTGGTAATAGGTGATTTTCTAAAGGTGTAAGTACCCGTTCTACTAATATAGATATTTGTGCAAATGTAACTTTTATCTCTAAGATAGAACCAAAAAACACACTAGAAGCTTTTGGTGATGAATTTTGGACTTCTGCAATGCAAGAGGAACTTAACCAATTTGAATAGAATCAAGTTTGGGAACTTGTTACCAGACCTAATAATCACTCGATCATTGGTACCAAATAATTTTCTGAAATAAACTAAATAAATGGTATGGTCACATGTAACAAAGTATGTATCATAGCATAAGTCTATAACCTGGTTGCCATTAAATATCAAAGACAGGGATTACAGAAACACCGAAATTGATTGCAAACTCGCTTGTACAAAGAAGAACCTAGAAAGAAATCCTAGAAATAATCTAAGTACAATTATTTAGTTTTTGATTTTGGAGGGTGACGGTGGAGGCTCGGGAAAGTGTATCAACTCTGTCTTACTCCTTGGACTATCCGATACAGTCTTTAGCTCTTGAAGAAATTGCCTTTTGAAGGTTGCCAGCCTTTTGTAGGGGTGTGGCACCCTGCTATTTATAGTGGTATATATTTTGAGCCGCATAGATGGCCTGTGGCCACGTGGCTAATCAGCACGTGAAGACCTGCTCTTTGGCCGCAAGCTGTCGATTTGTTGGGATTTTGTTACAGCAAATCTGGTGGTTGAGACTTGGTCAGCCTGCCACGTGTCCTATTGCAGGATAGGAATTATTTTGAGCCGCATGAGTCTCTCAGTTTTCGATCATGTTGGGCCGCGTGAGACTCATACGGCTTAAGTCACAATCTTCCTTAGTTCGCATATAGCTTAAGGACTTTTAAGCCGCATAGATTCTGTATTTTGGGCCGCATAGAGCTCATGCGGCTTGGGTTACAATCATCCTTGGCCGCATGAAGTTCTGAGACCTTGGGGCCGCATATGTTTGAGCCGCATAAGGTTCATGCGGCTTTGGTAACATTCATTCTGGCCGCATGAAAGCGCATGAATCCTGTCTTTGGTGACATGACATTTTGTCTGCTCACGTTTCACGTCTTATCTTTTTTTTGTCAGAGTGTCAGAGCTGTCATTTTTGTCAGTTTTGACAGAATTTGTCAACTTTATCAGACGAACTCATCAACTTGGCCGCATATCTTTCTTCTGCGGCTCGAATCAGTCTGGTTGTCGATGGGCCACATAGGGCGTTGAATCTGTCATAGGCTCTCCTTTATGCGGACCAGTTTGGCCTAAAATACTTATGCGGCAAATTATGACCCGCATGAACCCCATATTTTCTATGATTCTACAAGACCTCCTTCAAAGTTTTCAAATTAAAAATTTGGAGCACTTTGAATAAGAAGCATGAAAATATGTCAAGCCGCAGGGAGTCTTTAGTCGTAAGAAATTTTTGAGCCGCAGAAAGATCTTGAGCCACATGGAAATCTTGAGCCGTAGAGAGACCTCATCCATCCTGCCAACTGTCACTGCTGTATTTAATTTTTTTGATTTGGTTTTGGATTTGGGTTATCTTTTCGAGATAAAGTCGATATTACTAGGGATAAAATCCCCAAACGTCATCATTATCTTTAATGATTTTGAGAATCGAAGTGGTACTTTTCAGGAACTCTATAAATAAGGGTCATTTGAAGAGAGATTTTCTCTTTCACCTTCTTCTCTTTCGTCTTCATCTTTCTCTCTCAATGGCTCCAAAAGCTTCCAAGTCGACCGGTGCTGCGGCCAAAGGGAAAGGACTTGCCTCTCCGTCGAGAGCGGTGGACTCTCCTTCCATTCATTCCGACGTACAACCCCTATCAAAGGTAAGAACAGTGGGAAGACGATGACTAAAATTTTGGATGGCCATATCACATATTTTATGCGCAGGCCTCGGCTATATCGCTTTCTGTGCTTTAAGTCTGGTCGATGCATGACCTATCTCAGTTAGACCGCATGTGTTCTATATGATAGGGCCGCATGGGCTGAGCTGCATAAGCGCTGCACATTCAAACCTGAACCGCATAAGTGACCCAGGATTGATCTGCATGAATACTGTATAACTGTGCCGTATAAGTGCCTCCTGATTGAGCCGTATGGGTGTCTCATATTTTGAGCCGCAGGAGTACTTCATGACTGAGCCGCATGAGCATTTCATGACTGAGCCGCATGAACCTCCTAAGTGCCTCATGACTTAGCCATATGAACACTTCATGACTGAGCCGTATGAGCACTTCATGACTGAGCCGCATGAACCCCCTAAGTACCTCATGACTGAGCCGTAAGAGCACTTCATGACTTAAGCCGCATAAGTGCCTCATAAGATCCTCACGACTGAGTCGTATGAGCACTGTATGACCGAGCCGCATGTGTCTCATGTTTTTCGCTATGCGCATAGGTTCTGTTTGGCTAGGTCGTTTGGCTGAAGAGATGAACTTCCTCTAACTTTACTTCTTCTTTGTCCTTTGCAGTGAACTTGCCCATAGCTCCATCGGGAGAGCTCTTGATAGGATATGCCCAATCTGCGTTGGGTGTGAGACTTGACCAGATAGTCGAACACGTGTTGACTCAGATCACCCGAAATCAACCTGAGGCCAGGTTAAGGGAGATCAGGAACCAATCATTTTTTTACTTACTCAGTATGATGAATTTCGGGAAGCTAGGGGACATTCATCTGAAGCCCGTGTTCTTGTTTGGAGATGCTATAGTTGTCTCGAATTCCCGCACAATGGAGCAATCTGAGAGCTCGATTTTCTTTCCAACGGGCTATCGATTCACTTTCCTCAGATAGAACGTCATTTCTCTCTGTCAAGTTTTAATATGGTGCCTATCGAGAGGAGAATGGCGGACCCCATAACTCAGGAACGACAAACAATCTTCGTAGGCAATATCCATTATAATAGACGAGTGCTGTCAGCAGTCGCGACCAGGGAGTCAGTCAGTTGTTCTGTCGTCGAGCTAGCCCTTGCTAGTTTTATACATGACCTGAGGCCCAATAACCGATTCTCTGAGGCCGACACCTTCCTGAACCAGATTGCCCGTAAAGGATCATATCCCACTGGCAGACTGTCGATACAGAATTGGATGTGTCATTCCCCTCCATGGGTCAACTTGACGCTCTGGATTCTATCAACTTATGGGGATACTTTAGAGCAGCTCGGCCTCTACTATACCGTAAGAGGCACTTGCTATGGTCTTCTTATGAACACAAGTCTGTTCATAGCGCTCCTCAAGATGTACAATCGTCGTACGGGGACCTTTTATACACCTGCTGGGGAGATGG
Organism: Iris pallida; assembly: GCA_029216955.1. Lineage (NCBI taxonomy): Eukaryota > Viridiplantae > Streptophyta > Magnoliopsida > Asparagales > Iridaceae > Iris > Iris pallida. The sequence goes on from JANAVB010018399.1 coordinate 9,717,525, forward strand.
GGCTTGCCCTTCACGAGATGCATGACGTCTCCAAGTTGCCCCGGGGAGATGAAGTTTATGAAGATTATACCCCCATGAATGAGGAGTTTGAGGAATTAGAGCAACGATTTCTTGGGTTCCTTGCCGTTTACCGGGAGGTGTTATGTCATCATAGCACTTGTCAACAAATATCAAAGAGAAGGATGAAAGTTCTGAGGGGACCCTTCCTCACACCAAGGCCAGGGTCAGTTACTTGTTCGACCTTGGCGCTTCGGGCCGTGTTGTCCCACGGAGCCCTCAGATTCATGCATGAGTGGATGCTCAGGTGCATAGCGCCAAGAGGACTAAAGCTTCTGGTGACAGATTCAAAAGCCAATCCGACACATTCAGCTACTTCTATCAAGATACCCAACCCTTGTCCAATAAGGCCATCTTGGTTGGATTTCTGATGATATGGCTGAGGATCTGTGTGGTCTCGGGGGGTGCTGGTTCGATTGAGAGAATTAGCCGCAACCTGATCCTTCCTGCTGTCAAATTGGTTTTCGGAGGCAGGCTAGCTCTACTTCCAGCCATGGTGTGCAGCATCCATCGGGGCCTTCGTATCTTTACCGCCAGAACTATAGCTCATGACGTTACAAAGCATTTCAACCAAATTGAGCTACCCTACCACTATCTGATGGGGTGGCTGCTAATGCACTACCCCTCTCTGATGCGACCTGGCCCTGAGGGGAATGCGACGATTAACGATGCATTCATCTATCAGTATCATGATATGCCTTGGACCTGTTCGACCATATTCGACTGTTGCGTTGCGCTCGCACGGGTGGACAGCTACTCCTTTTTTGTGTCGATCCCGCCTTTTACTGATGAGGAAATGAGGCATCTTTATCTTGATGGCAGTGTCGTACCCCAGATTTTATCCGAGAAGATGTTCCGCTGGTTGCAGAATATCCGTCCTGCACATCTGGTGTAACGCAACCGTAACGTTGTCTTCTTGGAACCTTACTTACCCAGCCGGTATTCTAGACAATTCGGGTACTGTCAGTTGTATTTGGACAACCCGAGTCCCTGCTTGGGTTATGAGGGCGACGTCCTAGATGGTATCCGGGCCTGGTATTATTATAGTGCTGTCTGTACTCAAACCATCTTCTCTCTTCCTGATACTTGGGGATTGGTGTGCATCTCGTACATGGCAGCCCTCCACCATGTCTCTGTGAACGGGCCTCCCCATGACTTCGATGCGAGTACCAGTTTCATAACCGGTACTAAGATGGCGAAAAAATACGAGGAGTCCAAAAAAGAGGAATAGGGAAGGGAAGGCAAAGGCCGTTGAAGTGATTCTGATTTTACTGATATGGAAGAGGAGGATGAATACAACGATTTGTTGTCCCCTGCAAGTACTCCGGTGATGCGCTTGCCTTCCCCTATGCCTAGTCCTTCGCCTAAGCGAAGTAAGCACGGATCTTCCGTTGCTACTAGGCCTCATTCTCAAAAATGGGTTGCGTTTAGGAATCGAGGTTTTAACCTTGCGGGAGAGGACAATGATGCCGAAACCCTCCCGGAGGTAAGTTTCATTCCGGCTGACCACCATGTTACTTTTGGGATTTTATCTTATTGTTTCTCTCTTTTTCCTTTGTGCAGGCTTTGGAAGACATAAACCCTCCGGAGCCCGATGCTGCTTTCGAGATTCCTCCAGTTACGGGCACTCTTGTCGAAGAAGGTGCAAGCATTACATAATCAAATATCGAGGCTGCATGGTCTCAGTTAGTCGCAACCGACCTAGCTACACCTCCTTTCGGGTTGACCATGGTTGGAGTGACAGATGTAGTTGATTCAGATATTGCTGTAGAGGAGGATATGGGGGCAGTAGGAGGAATTATGACTGTCCAGAGCGAGCCGCGGTCTCCACCGCCCTCTCCTGGTAAGCTATGTCATATTCTTACCGACAAGGAGGTTCATTCGCTCTTTTTTCATATCCTTCGAGTCAAGCTGATTGTTGGTTATTTCGGACCTACATGACTTGCTCTCTACTACCGATGGTGGATGTGAATGCGGAGGAGGAGATAGCGGACGATATTGGGGCGGACCTCTTGCCGAAGAGAAGAAATGGACCTCCTCTCCTTCAAATCGAAAAGAACCCCGCTGAGCCGAGATCAGAGCCGCTTATACTAGAATTACCAATGGTAGAGGCGGTGATTCCTATACTCGCATCGGTGGATGTAGGGTTGATTGAAGCTGCTTCTTCTTCGGATATTGAACTCTCAACTCTGCCTAGTCTTCAACTTCTTCGAGCTGCAAAAAGGAGATTACTGCTGTACGGGAGTCTCGTCGCTCGGAGTTTGTTTCCCTTTTGACAGGGTCGTTAAGCTCTGCTATACCTTCTTCTCACACATCTTCAGGTTCCTTGGCTGATATTCCTTCGGCGCCGTCATCTTTGGAGAATTTAGACGAATCGTCGAGGAATATAGTTGAGAGCTTCTACCGTCATCTAAAATAAGGGGTTGAAGCTACTTCAAGGAGAGGGACTTCATTTGTCGTGGTCCATCACTGCGCCCAAGGTTAGATTGATGAAGACGCTTTCGGGTGGAGAAGGGGTAGCCGTCCTTTTGGAGCAGAAGCTGACAGAGGCTAATCAGTGCCTAATCCAGTTACAGAAACTGCGGCAAGTCGATGTGTCTGCTGCGATGGAGCAGGAGCATGCTTTCCTTATAAAAGCAGTAGAAAAGGTGAAGGATGTTCAAGAGGCGACCAAGCCCACTTTGGAGGACCTCCAGAAGCTGTCCCTTAAATATGACAAGCTGAGCCAGAGGAGAGATTTGCTTGACTCACGAGGAGACCACCGCTCGTGCTATGACCAAAACTAACGAGCAGCTCCTCCAGCTCCAAGCCAGGCTGAAATCTCTGGGGACTGAGCTCCAAGCCACTCGTCAGGAGAGAGATAGATCTGTAAGGATACTGATGAGGTCATACGAACCTCTGCTGCTCTAGAGGGTGCACTGAAGAAACTTGCGGAAAATTGGCAGGCTCATGCACATCTTGAGGATGCTGAAAAGCTATCCCAGGAAGCTGAATGATGAGCCAAACTGAGAATTGAGCGCTCAACTGCGCAGCTAGAAGACGTTCTCACCAAGCTATGTGTTGCTGATGAGTAGTGAATCTCTTCTCTCTCTTTTTTGTAGCCTTGAGATATAGTCTTGTGAATGTAACTAATTTTGAATGAGCAGGATACATTCACTCTACTTTGAGGAGCTTGTACTAGAGGGTTTAATACAACATTTTGATAAAGAATATCCCCCTGGGGACTTTTTGTGGACCTATTGCCCTTTTGTGCATTTAGAAATGCGAGCAAATAGATTTGAATGATATTTTATGGACCTACTACTCTTCGGTACACCGATGGCGCGTAATATTAGATAACTTTTATGGACTTATTACCCTTTTTGTGTACTGGCGATACGAGTACTAATAATAAATGGAGAAAATCAACATATTTACTCAGAGGTAATGAGGACGTGGAAATATGGGTCGAAAGTAGAGCCTCCCTACTCAGAGGTAATGAAGACGTGGTAGGAGTAGGCCTAATGGGGATACACAGAACAACTCAGAGGTGCTATCAACGTGGAAGTTCTATGTATTGGGTGGTTTGTTTGTGATGGACGGGAAAACAACTCAGAGGTAATATGGACGTGGTTGTTTTTCGTTGGAGAATTTTGTGGACCTATTACCCTTTTTGTGTACTGGTGGTGCGAGTATTAGATTAGGATAAGTTTTATGGACCTATTACCCTTCTGCACTGGTGGTGCGGGTAATAGATTTTGAAACAAAATCCAACAGAGGTAATATCGATACGATATATGACAATCAAACATCAAAGCAAGTTCAGAGGTATCAATGTACATGATTCACTCGGAGAGATGCAATGCGAGTCCCTTCGGGGGAACAGAGTGTAAGTTCAAGGTACCTGATGTACATAACTCGACACTCTAGGCAGTATATGTATATATACATATATTTGATCTAATCGACAGCCTATTATTGATGAAATAGGGAACTTTGTCCACGGGGATTACATCATCAGTAGAGGGACTATCCGTCTATGCCACCAGGTACTGGCGAGTTTTACGTCCTCTTCGGCTACCCCCTGCGAGCCCAAAGGTCGGGATGCTGTCTCGGGCAACTTGACCACCAAGGGTTGAGCTTATGATATTGGCTTGCCTGAGTGTATCGGATCGGTACTCGGTTGCCGGCTCGTCTTGGAAAGATGGATGATAATTGGCTTGGCAAGGGACTTTGTGTCTTACGATTGTCTTTGATTGGATTTTGGCAACTGGATCACCATCGGCCCTATGACGGGCTTTGGCTCTTGGCTCTTGGCTTTGGGAGTCGGATGACCATTGGTTCCGACTGCACAGCTTGGACGAGAGAACGGGCACCTCTTTATGCAAAGTTGTGACAAGGGGTACGGCTTTGCCCCGTTTAGGGCCTGGAGATGAATTATCAAGGGGTCCTCTGGCCCTGTGATGGTCTCCAGTTTGTCAGTTATGAACTTCTTGGATTCTTCATATAGATAAGCCTCCGAAAAGTAATAAGATTCAACCCCTTTGAAGGGATCGATGTTGGCAAATTCAGTCTTCACGAAGCCATGCCTACTGGCATACTTGAAGCACTGGCGAAGTATGGATGGCATCATGTAGTCATGTATCTATAGATGCCCCAGGAGAATATTGTAGGACGTTTCTGCATCTATGACATAGCAGGTAACCTCCGTTTTTATGTCACCCATCTGACATTTCAATCGGATCTTACCCAGGGGATAGCTCCTTCCCGAGTTAAAACTGCTAATGGCAGTGTTAGTCGCCGCTAGGCGGTGCATAGGGATACCCAGGACATGAAGTAAGCTTTTCGGGATGATGCTTATCGACGAGCCAGGATCGATATGCATTCGATCCACCTTGATGTCGCCTATGTATCCAGTATAGTACAAGGGGCGATCATACATGTTGGTCTTGATCAACATGTCCTGTGGAGTAAATATGATATTGGGCATTGCATATGTGCCATCGCTGCCCTGTAGATCTGATGACAAGTCTTCCTCTGGAGGCTTGACCTGGGCTAAGTTGGCGTCAGCATTTTGGAGTGCTTCGCTCAATGCGACACGAAGAACCTTAGAGAGCCTTAGGAGCTCGTATAACGACAACTTTGCCGACGTATTAGCTAGTTGTGCTAATATGTCAAAGTTGTAAGATTTCTCCAGCCCCTGAGGTGCGTCGTTACGGAGTGGCCTGTCGAAGCGGATTTCTTTTGGCTTAGACTTATCTGCCAGTGGAGGCTGAAATGGCCTTGGAACATCAAAAGAGGCAATGTTGCCGGCTGAGGATCTTCGACTAAGCTGCTCAGTATAGGCTGGACTTGTGCCCCAGACCGGTTAACAATGGCTACCGCTTCTCCAGCTTCGGCTGAATTTGTATGACAGGATCTAGACTTCATGTCCTCTTCTCGTTGGTAGGAGATGACACCGCCTGGGTAACTTCGGGCACTAAGTCTGGATGTACCCACATGATCTCTCCTCGTGATATGGTGAGAGGTACCAATCCAGATGTCTGGTTCCGGACGGGTGGAAGATTAGTAACCTCCATCGTTGGCCGAGGGACAGGTATTACCCCGTCTGGAGTGCTTGTTGGAGGGAAGTCGTCGAACTAAATTGACACTATTTTTGCCGCCACAGTAACCTCTTCGAAATCTATCGACAGAGCTTAGGAGTCGATAAGACTCTGGATGTACCGCTTTAATTGGAAGCAGTCATGAGTGGAATGATAGACATAGCGGTAGAAGTGACAATATTTTGGATCCTCCATTTCTGCCGCGGGGATCGCGCCTTGGTGGAGGGAGCTGGATCCTACCCCCTTGCAAGAGCATATCGAAGATAGGTTTGACATGACTATCTTCAAATGAGTAATTCACCTTGGGCCACTGACCTTTCGTCTATTTTGTTCGGCTTCTGGGTCGCATCAGCGACCATGGCCTGTTTGCCTTTGTTATTCCGGTTAAAGGTGCCGCCACTGTTATTGTTGCTGGAGCTGGAACCAGGATGTTTGTCCTTATCTTCTCCATCTGGGATGTGTAATCCCAGCTGGCGAGCCTTCTTTAACTTTGTCTCTATATTGGTAGCACTTATGATGAAGGTTGTCCAATCGCTGAATTGATCGTCACCCATCTAGAGGCTAATCGCGGGGAGCAACTTCTTCTGGCAGATTTCAATCATAGAGCTCTCGGGATTGCCTTGGGGCAATCTCATTGCGGTTTGGCGGAACCGCTCGATATAGTTTCTTAGCTTCCTCTCCCTGAACGTCGTCCATAAGAGATGATATCGTCACATCATGCCCTACTTCGTATAACCTCTCCAGGAATATGTGCTTGAAGCCGTCAAAAGAACGGATACAGTTGTCAGGAAGGTTGCAGTACCAGTCGAACGTGATCTCCTCCAATGCTACGATGAATAATCGTGTGAGGATGGCATCACTATGCGGCAAGTAGTCGGTTGTGACCTCAAAGTAAGTCATGTACCGACTAGCAGAGGTCTTTCCGTCATATGAATTGATATGAAACGGCTTGTACCGTGGTAGAAAAGGTATATCTCTCCATGCAACGGGATACGGCTACCGTATTCTGAGATCCCGAGAGGAGTCTCAGGCATTGAACATTGCTCGAAGCTCCTGGACTTCCCTCCTCGCCTCCTTGGCTTCATCCACAGCTGAAGGAACGGATGCTCCTAAAGGATCAGTACCCAAAGGAGAGGCGGTTGTGTTAGAGTCTGCATTGACTGCGGGTCCCAAGCTTGTTTGTCCGGGCGTCTTGCTGGTTGAATTGGCAAGGCGGCTTTGATTTTGTCTACAGACTTGACCAAGGACAGGAGCATGGCCCCAAGTACTTCTAGACGTTGTCGGTCAGTAGGCGCTTCATGATCCTCGTCATCCATAAAGACTGTCCTAACGTGGGTAGAGGTGGAAGGGATCGTAGTAGAGGTGCTCTCTGTGTCGTACCCTTGTACAGAGAAATCATCGAGGAATGTCGGAATGTTATCTTCCTCGGACTCAGAAGGGGTGCTACCCCCTGCGCAGGAAGCCGTTTATCTTAGCGAGGGTGGTAGCCCTCAGGAAAGTCCAAGTCTGTTGCATAGTTCTGGGGGATGTCTACCCGCTGTTGTGCTCTTGGTACACCGGGTTGTCGCATATATTGAGGGGACTGCTGCCCCCAGCTTCATCTACTCCCAAGGAGGTTGAAGGTGCACCCCTAGGTGCTGGAAGTTTCTTTTTGGATCGAGTGCCTAAATAGATACCCCCTATGGTTGTCGGCGATAACCCTCCAGATGAGTGTTTCCTTGCAATACTGGCCGAGATTGCCAGGCTAGAAGAGCCGGTCTTCTTTTCTCCTTTGACGGGAGGAACCTTCTGAGTTGAATTACAGGAGACGAAAGGAAACTCCTCCTCTTCAGGAATTTTCACCTGTTTCTTGAGTTGTTATCGGACAGGTGTTGGCTGCTACAGTCGTTGGAAAATCGACTGCCGATCTTCAGATACTGCCGACTTGTTACACAGCAGTGGATGATGACTTGGGTGCAACAACGTCCCGAGAGGGACTCATCGCATGCCAAGGTTTTCTCCTTGCATTTGTGGGTAATCACCTCACGCAAGTTGATAGCAGGCTGATCTACCTTTGCATCAAACTTGTGGACTCGGGTATCCCGAGCACACAGATGCGTAGGTATCTTGTTTGCTCCTAGATCCGAGGCTAGTAAAAGCACTTGCTCTCGATCATTGGAGGGAGACTTTAAAGACCCACCCTGTCCGTTAGCCCTGAGGGACTGGATGCGGGTGGTTCTGTACAACTTTCCATCAGGAGCCTGTATAACAGTTAACGGTGCCCGCTGACGATTAGTAGCTTGGACAGTTGACTGGGCTTGTTGGGCCCACATTGTCCTGGACTTCTTCAACTTAAGCGCCTGAAGGCGCGTAGTAAGAAGAGTCCTGATTGGAATATTCTACACCCTTAATGGGCCGTATAGAGTTGAGCCCGCATGAGAGACAGTCAAATGCACAGCTTCTGACAGGGCCGTATGAGACATCCTGTCTGAGGCCAGGATTGGCTGTCGTATGGGCTATCTTTCTGCGGCCAGTGTTGGCTGCCGCATAGGCTATCTTTCTGCGGCCAGAGTTGACTGCCGTATGGGCCATCTTTCTGCGGCTAGAGTTGGCTGTCGTATGAGTTGTCTGCCTGCGACCAGAGTTGGCTGTCGTATGGACAGATTGCCCATCTCTCTTATACGACTTCTTCTTTGTCCGCATGGATTTCCCTTGTGTCCCCAAAAACTCAGCATCGTAGTGTTTTCCTCTACTAGATTTGGGGACAGTGGGGTCCGCTACGGTCGGAAGCAAAGCCACATGAGAGCTTTGGTCACCGTCTTGGGCTGCAGAAGGAGCTTCTTTGAGAACTTGGTCGGGGGCAACAGTTTTGCGTGCCGACGTCCTGCGAGTTCTCTTTTGGTTGTCTCGCTTCTGTGACGGGCTCGTGCTTCCTTCAGAGAGCATTTTTTCGAAGGCTTGTTGGTCAAAACAAACCACAAGCATTTGCTGCATAGAGTCGAGCTTGGACATGTCAGATTGCGTCACCAGCTTCTCATCAAAGGAGAAGGACGTCCCCAGCAGAGTTGCCATCGTGTTCGCCATTAAATATCAAAGATAGGTATTACAAAAATACTAAAATTGATTACAAACTCGCTTGTACAAAGAAGAGCCTAGAGAGAAATACTAGAAAACAATCTAAGTATAATTGTTTAGTTTTTGATTCTGGGGGTGAAGGTGGAGGCTCGAAAAAGTGTATCAACTCTGCCTTACTCCTTGGACTATCCGACGCACTCTTTAGCTCTTGAAGAATTTGCCTTTTGAAGGTTGCCAGCCTTTTGCAGGGGTGTGGCACCCTGCTATTTATAATGGTATGTATTTTGAGCCGCATAGATGGCCTGTGGCCACGTGGCTAATCAGCACGTGAAGACCCGCTCTTTGGCCGCCAGCTGTCGATTTGTTGGGATTTTATTACAGCAAATTTGGGTGGTTGAGACTTGGTCAGCCTGCCATGTGTCCTATCGCAGGATAGAAATCATTTTGAGCCGCATGAGTCTCTCAGTTTTCGACCACTTTGGGCCGCATGAGACTCATGCGGCTTAAGTCACAATCTTCCTTAGTCCGCATATAGCTTAAGGACTTTTAAGCCACAAAGATTCTGTATTTTGGGCCGTATAAACCTCATGCGGCTTGGGTTACAATAATCCTTGGCCGCATGAAGTTCGGAGACCTTGGGGCCGCATATGTTTGAGCCGCATAAGGTTCATGCTGCTTGGGAAATACTCCTTCTAGTCGCATAAAAGCGCATGAATCCTGCCTTTGGTGACATGACATTTTGTCTGCTCATGTCTCACGTCTTATCTTTTTTTGTCAGAGTGTCAGAGCTATCATTTTTGTCAGTTTTGACAGAATTTGCCAACTTTATCAGACGAACTGATCAACTTGGCCGCATATCTTTCTTCTGCGGCTCGAATCAGTCTCGTTGTCGACGGGCCGCATAGGGTGTTGAATCTGTCATACGGCTCTCCTTTATACGGACCAGTTTGGCCTAAAGTACTTATGCGGCAAATTGTGACCCGCATGAACCCTATATTTTCCATGCTTCTATATAACCAAGAGGAAGGCATTGACTATGATGAGGCATATGCTAATGTTGATAGACTAGAGTCCATTTGCGTGTTATGCGCTTTTTCTAGTTTTCATAATTTTAAACTCTTTCAAATGAATATCAAAAGTACTTTTCTGAATGATTTTATAAAAGAAGAAGTTTCTGTTAAACCTACTGGTTTTGAAGATTTCAAAAACTTTGATCACGTGTACAAGCTTCGTAAGGCTCTCTATGGTCTCAAACAAGCACCTCGTACATGGTATGAGCGACTTAGTTCCTTCTTACTTGAACACAGATTTTCAAAATAAAAGGTTGATTCTACTGTAATGTCTCAGTCCCAAAATATGTGGGACTAGGATACATATACATGCCTGTTTATCAAGTAGACTCCAACCCAGCTCGAATACATATAAGCTGTCAATATTGGGTCTAAAATGTCAGGTCAACTATATCAATCCACAGAAAATAATCTCTAGTGGGAACCTGTGCATTAATGCTAACGGTCGTGACGGTGCACGTCGACATACGGTGGCGCTGCCATGCCGTTGCTGCTGCTGTTGCCGCTGCTATTGGCCGCTACTGCTGTTGCTGGTGTCCGCCGCTGCCGTCGCGGTCGGCCGAGGATGCGACATTGTGGTGGGGTGCATCGTCCGACGACGATGGCAACCCAGCTATCGGGTGGTGTGCCCGGCCATAAGGGCGGCAAGCGTCTGGTCGAGGAGAAGCACGCAGAATGCTGCACTGTATGAATGCGGGAGCGAGAGAAGGGGAGTAAAATTAGGTTATTAGTTTTTCTTTATATATACACTAGTATTTTAGCTATACTAATATACTAGTATATATGTCACTACCACATTTTAGCTTAAGGGTAATTTGGTCATTTGATAAATTTTGAATTTATTTTGATTTATTGGAGTGGTAATTATTATTGTTGACTTTGACTAGTTGAGACTTTGGAGACTGACCTAGATGTTAACCCTAGCTATGGTGACTTGATTAGCATGGTGAGACCCGAGTCTAACTTAAGTCAACCTAAGTTAGCCATTTAGAAATCAAGATTCAAATAGGAGGATTAATGACAAGGTTCATAGGCTTGAGACTTGTGAAATAATTCCATGACTCGGGCAACTTGGCCCATAGTCCATTAGACTAAACCCTAACCCTAATTTCCACTCTCTATGCTGGCCACTTCGGGTTCCCTCCCTATAAGTACTCTCTTCATTAGTTCTTGTCTCTTTGTATTGAATCAACACTTAGAAAAAGAAAGAAATGTATGGCCATTCTTCCCCAATCCATAGTTTTTCTATTTTAATTCCTTTTTGACTCTAGTTTTTTGCATTAGAGTCTAATACTCTTCTATTTCTGTTTATGGAGAGTAATCCCAGCTTTTGAATAATTTAGGGATTCGAGCTAGCAAGGAGGAACACTCTATTTTGGGGCTTTTCTTGCTATTCGACACCTATAGGTAAACTCCTCAAATTGTGCTATTATTCTAATTTTTTTGCATCCTAGCCTAGATCTAGGTGTGCCCTAGCTGTCCCTAAAATTTGGTTAGAAATCGTGTCCATTTGGTGTCCGTATCGGATACGTGTCATTGTGTATGTGCAAGTGTTTGATAGAATGCCACTTAGGAATAGATTTTCGTATTTTGCTAAACTAATTGCATGAATTTGTAGATCTATATGTGTACATTAGATTTCGTGAAGACTGAGCTGGTTTATGTGTCATTTTTGTGTCCTAAATTGCACTAGACACACTGCACGGGGAGTCGGTCGGGTGTCCTGCTGCCCGTGTCCGATTTCTCCTTGGACACTACACGAGATGGCACAAAAATTTGTGTGCACGTAGGGAAGATGACTGACAAAAAGGGTATAAAATTTCATCAAGTTTTATTGAGTGGTTTGCGAGATATCAAAGCCATACGGGTTGTTCACTGTCACGCACAGCCGACCATAGGCTACTGATACAGACTTCGTGTCTCTTGAAGACACGATTTGGACACAACTCAGGGTGACCAAACCCTAGCCCTAGACCCCCTCTACCTAGGTGCATACCCATGTCATGTCTCGTGTCTTGTGTCGCATCCTAGACACGAGTACATGCGTGCACGAGACTGTGTATTCGTGTGTGCACTTGTATTGTTCGTGTGATGTAGACATGCCGTATCCGGCACTGAGTGACGCGAGATGACTCTATGGACACGTACACATGTGTGTCATTCATTACCAACCTATTCATTTGAATGTTAGTTGTTATTTAATTTCGAATTTGTGGAATTCCCCAATGTGCTGATACTTGAACTGTCATTCGATTTCCTAAAATTTTCAATGTAGGTTTAACTGTTTTGTGTGGTTAAATTGTGATGTTTACATATTAGAGATTGACCTACATATTAGGGGTTTACATTGGCATGGGAATTTAGTTTTCGAATTGCATTTGGGTTTTTGAATTGCATTTGAACTGATACACTGTTTAGTATACAATGTTCCTGATTTCAAGGCTGTTAATATATGCATGGTATTGTATACTCTATAACCCAAAATCTGAGAATTTGAACTTCCAATGTGTTCTCTGATTTGATTGGTTTAAATTGCAATGTTACACCTATATAAATTTGAGAGTTCAAACTGTTTAGGCAATACACCCTGTTCCTGAGAAATTGCAACTATTAATGAATGCACTGCTTATATACTCTAGAAATCTTGAGAACCTGTGATTGCTAACATAAACTGGAAACCTGAGAGTGTAATACCCACACAATACATAGGCACATTTGTACTATTCCTGAGAATTATATCACTGTATGTACACACATCTATGCACTTATGCAAAACCTGAAACTAAAATATGAGAACTGAGAATTGACACCTTAACACACACTCATTTTACTGTTAAACCTGAGAACAATGTTTACACACACTCACTCACTCACCCATGCCACACACACACACATGCATATGCCCTAATTGACACACTATTTCTTGTCCACATACTCATACATAATGCATGACACTATATCTCTATATGCATAGGTATACACATATAATATGTAATCTTGTGTGGTAATATGTAATGTAATATATATGTATAATGTCCATATAATTTTAGTATATATATATGTGGAAATTGATATGTGTGCATGCCTATACTATGTGTTTGGCATATAGCCTATGTAGTATAGCCTATGGGTATCCCAATGTGCAAGTTTGTGTATATGGAATGTATAGACATGAGTTTGGGTATTGTTAGACTTGTGTGACTTGTGAATGATGTGTGTTTGCTAGGATAGACTGGTTCGGCTTAGTGAGACTTGTCTGGGTTAGGTTTGACCTAGTTGACCTAGTTTGACTAGAGTAGTTTGACTAGAGTTGACCAAAGGTTGACTTTTGCCTAGATTGACCCAAACATCATGTATAATACATCGTAGCAGTTTATTTTACCAATTTGGATATGTTGTGACTTGTACTGTTCTGAATAGGAGCCAGACACCACTCCTCAGGCAGTATTTCATTCAGACACTCAGGATATCAGGCGAGTACACTCTCTGACCTTTTCATACTTGCTAGGACTATATTTTTGCTCTAGATTATTTTACTTGATGCTGACACGATGGAAACACGGATTAGTACTATATGGATCTTTTCATACGATGTTATCCCCCTCGGAAGCACCGGATACATCATGTTATGTGCATTTCACTTTATCATGTATTCCTGTGCTTTCACCATTCATGTGCACTCTCGTGATTCATGTACTCTCATGTTAACAGAGCCCCCATGTTTATATTTATGTGCACCCATTTATGGGCCCCCATGTGAAATCATGTAAAATAATAAAACTTTAACGGATCCTTGTATATTGATTGGGGATGGGGGAGTAGAAATAGTCATATGGACATTTCTAAAGTAGTGTAGCCATGTACAACCTCTCATGTTTATTATCAAGCCGTTCACATGTCTATCTTGTACTCTAAATCACTAATTCACTGTAGCTCTTTACATATAGTAGATATTTCTTTACAGTCTTCTCTTTTACTACATGTATACTCTTTAGCGTTTCATGTATCTTATACTATTGCCTGTATTATATTCCTGTCATGATATGAACTGCGTGAGATATACTGTGCTCGCTCCCGTCTTGACTGGACCTGTTGAAAATATTACAGATGACCTTGAGGAGCTGTGTCCCACTTATTACGGAGCAGGCCTAGATGACACATGTGAGCTGGACTCTCAGGAGGACCCAGCACTTGCAGAGAACATTACCCCAATAGTTTAGGCTAGTTAGCTAGACCAGTATCTATTTGTCTTCATGTCTTGTTGGATACACTTGTACTTATTTGGGGATTTGTTATTCTGGATTTATGGAGTTGTTTATCTTAGACTTTTAGCTATCTCTCTCATCTTGTATTTATCATCTGTGGATTCTATCGATTTCATCTATTCTATCTTATCGTACTTTCTTCCTTAGTTGTGATTGGGTTGTACTTATATTGTCACCTCCATTCGGAGTGTATATACTGTACATGTACCTTATAACTATTAGATGTATCTGACCTAGGACAGCGTTCTACCGTCGACACTGCGGCGTAGGTTGGATATAACCACTTCTCGTGCCCCTACACTAGGTGCGGGTCGTGACACGTTTTTAGTGGTGGCCCATGCAGGTCGTAGTTAGAATTGCAGTGGTATTCGAACTAGAGTATCATTGTAGCCTGCAGTAGGATTAGGATATTTTTGAAGGTACTCAATCACATTAGGAAAACTCTTAATCAGATTCCTTTTATCTAAATTTGCCTGCTTATTGTCTTCCCTTGAATGTAAACTGTCCTTCCTTTGCTATTTCGACTCATTCTTAGCAATTATTTTCTTGTTGATCTGTCTCCATGATGGTCGAGACTAGGTCACATCGTCCAGGTCAGGGGGATACTGATGAGAGGTCTGCCACCTCTCGTCCTCAGCAGCCAGCCCCCGGTACTGCATCCCCAGTCATGCCAGCTAGGGGGTGTTTCAGCTGCATTCGGAGGAGCCCCTCCACCAGCAGTGCATAGGCCGAGCCCGGTGATTCCAGAGATGCTCCAGCAGCAGCAGCCACCTTCGGGGATCGTTGATGTAGTCTAGCTGTTCACATTCTTTCAGCAGTTTATGGAGGCCCAACAGGTCCAGCAGCAGCGTCAGAGTGCAGAGTTTAGTCGGGGCATCGACCTGGCCCTGACGACAGTTGAGAGGGCATCAGCTCAGCCTGCGACAGTTCAGCAGTCGCATCTGCCAAGGGAGAAGGACATCTAGGACCTTCAGAAGATGCACCCGAGGGATTTCAGGGGTACAGAGGGCATTCTGTACGCTGATGAATGGATAGAGCATATGGAGGAGATTTTTAGACTGGCAGAGATTCTAGCGAGGCTTCAAATCGAGGCGAAGACCAATATGATGCAGGATTTGGCCCGCACTTGGTACCAGACCGACCCGAGGGTTGGTACACCAGGGCAGACTTAGAAAGCCTTCAAGAAGCTGTTCGAGGAGAAGTTTTCTCGGACGCAGCGCTTGGTTCCCTCGAGACTCAGTTCGAGGCCATAGTACAGGGCAGTCAGTCCGTTGAGGAGTATGCTGGAGAGTTCTGCCGTCTGGGTAGATTTGTCGAAGGGTTATCCAAGGCGACGAAGGCCCAGAGGTTCAGGAAGTGACTGGTTAAGGAGGTGAAGTCCTATAACAAGAGTGCCCACAATGCCACTTTTGAGGAGATCTTTGTGGGTGCCTTAGCAGCAGAGGATGATCTTGAGCTGAGGCTCAAGAGGGGGCGGGACACCCAGGGAGCCAGTGGTAGCGGAGGACCGACCGAGAGGCCGCACTTTCAGTAGTAGCACCAGCAGATACAGTTTCAGCCGCAGCAGTTCCAGCAGCCATGACTTCAGCCAGCTCAGCATCAGCAGCAGAGGCAGCAGCAGGTCCTGAGGCAGCAGTCTACTAGTTGTACCTTCTGTAGGAAGCAGGGGCATGGATGGACTGAGTGCAGGAAGAGGCTGGGGAAGTGTCTTCTCTGTTGTTCGTCAGAGCATTAGCTGAGGGACTATTCCCTCTTCGTAGGTAGAACAGCATAGGGAGCAGAAGCCAAGCCTCCAGTGGGATCGCAGAAGGGACCACTGCCGACTCAGCAGCAGAGGTTCGTGCAGCACAGTAGCAGGCCAGGGAAGGCCAACAAGGGCGAGCTTTCGCTATGGCAGCCGAGGATACAGAGGCTATTGGGGAGTTGATTGCAGGTTCGGTTCTTCTCGACTCCATTTCAGCTTTCGCTCTATTTGATTCCGGGGCTTCCCACAGTTTTTTGTCGGTATCATTTGCTATTAGACACTGCCTAGTATCTGAATCATTGCCTAGGACATGCAAGATCACGACTGGAGGTGGTATTATCCTCGTGAGTGATGTTTGCAGAGGGCGGAGTATTATTTTGGGAGGATGAGAGTTGGGGCGAGTCTGCTCGTAATGCCACTACCGAACTACGATATCGTATTAGGTATGGATTGGTTGAGCAGGCACCAAGCCAGCATAGATTACCGCGGGGGTAGAGTTCTGTTCGAAGCGCCAGGAGAGCCAGAGTTCGAGTTCATCCGACGGCAGGCGGAGCAGAGCAACGGGCTTTTCTGCAAAGTTTCAGTCGAGGAGCAGGCGGTTCCACATCCTTTAATTACAGAGTTCATGGATGTCTTTCCGGAGGAGTTGCCAGGGCTTCCACCAGACAGGGATGTTGAGTTCTTGATAGACTTGGTTCATGGCGTGGAACCGATTTCTCAGCATGTCTATCGAGTGAACAATAATGAGTTGGTAGAATTGAAGAAGCAGGTGGATGAGCTGCATGACAAAGGCTTCATCCGATCTAGTTCTTAACCTTGGGGTGCTCTGGGACTCTTTGTATCCAAGAAGGATGGGTCGGTATGGATGTGTATCTACTATAGGGTACTCAACAACCTCACGATCAAGAACAGATACCCACTGCCGCGGATTGATGATCTCTTTGATCAGTTGAGCGGAGCTCGAGTTTTCTCGAATATTGATCTGAGGTCAGGTTATCATCAGGTAAAGGTGAAGAAGGAGGACATCCCAAAGACCGCCTTCAGGATGCGGTATGGTTAGTTTGAGTTCTTGGTTATGCCGTTTGGGCTGACCAACGCCCCGGCGGTATTTTTGACCTTGATGAATAAGGTGTTCCACCAGTACTTGGACAAGTTCGTGGTGGTGTTCATCGATGATATCCTGGTGTATTTGAAGACTGAGGAGGAGCATGAGGAGCACTTGAGAGTGGTTCTGGAGACACTCAGGAGGGAGAGGTTATACGGCAAGCTCTCGAAGTGCGAGTTCTTTCTGGACAGAGTTGACTTCTTGGGTCATGTGGTGACTGAAGATGGGATCTCAGTAGACCCAAAAAAGATCACGGTAGTTGAGGCTTGGTCGACACCGAGTTCAGTAGCAGAGATCATGAGCTTCTTGGGACTGGCAGGCTATTACAGGAGGTTCACGTAGGATTTCTCCCGAATTGTAGATCCGTTGACTAGGCTGACCCGGAAGGATGCAGAGTTTGTTTAGTCGTAGGAGTGTCAAGTCGCTTTTGATGAGTTAAAGAAGCGGCTGACGACAGCTCCGATTCTGACTTTGCTATCAGGATCGGAAGGGTTCACTATCTACAGTGACGCCTCGAGGAAGGGTTTGGATTGTGTCTTGCAGTAGCATGGGAAGGTGATTGCCTATGCTTCCAGGCTGTTACGTCCGCATGAGAAGAACTACCCTACCCACGACTTGGAGTTGGCAGCAGTAATATTTTCTTTGAAGTTGTAGAAACACTACTTATATGGAGAGAGGGTGGAGATCTTCACAGATCATAAGAGCTTGAAGTATGTGTTTACATAGAAGGAGCTCAACATGAGGCAGCACTGATGGTCAGAGCTGATGAAAGACTTGGACATGTCACTACAGTATCACCCAAGGAAGGCCAACGTGGTTGCCGATGCCTTGAGGTAGTTGTGCCTGGAGTTCAGATGCAGATGTGGAGCCTTCAGCTTCATTCGGACTTGATGGAGAGGATCAAGTCGACGTAGTTAGAGGATGTTGCTCTGCGGTGTATCTGAGAGCAGGTTCGAGCAGGGCTAGTGGATGGTGAGTTTTCTCTTGCAGAGGATGGCACTTTGAGGCACGGTTCTAGGCTGTGTGTGCCCAGTGGAGAGCTCAGGGAGCAGGTCATATAGGAGGCCCACAGGTCTCAGTACTCTATATATCCTGGTGCCAACAAGATGTACAGGGATCTGAGAGAGCACGTCTGGTAGTATGGGATGAAGCGGGAGGTAGCTCGCTTCGTAGCCAGGTACTTGGTCTGTCAGCAGGTCAAGGCAGAGACGCAAAGGCCAGGAGGATTATTACAGCCATTGCCCATTCCAGAGTGGAAGCGGAAGCATATCACGATAGATTTTGTATCTAGATTGCTACGTACACCAGGAGGGAAAGACGCGATTTGGGTCATCGTAGACAGGTTAACCAAATCGGCCCACTTTTTGCCATTTAAAGTGGGTACGTCTACTGAGAGGCTTGTAGAGATGTACATGCGGTAGATTATCAGGATTCATGGAGTTTCGGTCAGTATCATCTCGGATCGGGATAGTCGCTTATACTTCCCATTTCTGTCGGAGTCTGCAGACTAGTTTGGACACTCAGCTCAAGTTTAGTACTGTATACCACCCTCAGACGGACGGACAGTCAGAGTGGACTATTCAGACGCTCGAGGACATGCTGCGGATGTGCGTCTTAGATTTTGGAGGATCCTGGGAGGATCACCTGCACTTGGTGGAGTTTGCTTACAATAATAGTTTTCAGGCCAGTATTGAGATGTCACCTTTCGAGGCGTTGTACGGGCGTAGATTTCGTACACCCTTTTCTTGGAATGATGTTGGTGAGCGAGCTTTATTGGGACCTGAGATGGTTGTTGACGCAGCCGAGAAGGTAAAGCTCATCAGGGACAGACTTCGCATAGCGCAGGACAGACATCAACATTGGGCCGATAGCCACCGGAGGCCTTTGGAGTTTGAGGTACAGATTAGAGATAGAATTAGAAGTAGGTTGTTTGTTTTTGTTGTTTGATCAAGTTTGATTATTTAGTAACTTGAGATCTTGTTTGTGTTTAGGTCGGAGACATGGTTTTTCTGCGGATATCTCCGACTCGTGGTACCATACGTTTTGGTGGAGGTGGGATGCTTAGCCCGTGCTTCATCGGACCTTTCGGGATCAGCAAAAGAGTCGGTGACATGGCATACAGGATAGACTTGCCACTTGCACTAGTGGCTATCTACAATGTATTTTACGTATCACAGTTGAGACGGTACGTGGCTGATCCTAGCCATGTACTTGACCATTCGGAGATTGAGGTGGGACCTACTCTTAGTTATCCGGAACAGCCAGTGGAGATTCTGGATCGCCAAGAGAAGGTACTGAGAAACCAGGTGATACCCTTGGTTCGTATTGCATGCATGCATCATTCTCCAGAAGAGTCTACCTGGGAGCGGGAGGATGAGATGCGCGAACGATACCCTTATCTTTTTGGACCTTGAGGTATGATTGTCTATCCTTCTCATCAGTTTAGTTTTGCCTTTTAATTTCGAGGACAAAATTCTTTTAAGGAGGGTAGATTTGTCACTACCACATTTTAGCTTGAGAGTAATTTGGTCATTTGAGAATTTTTGAATTTATTTTGATTTATTGGAGTGGTAATTGTTATTGTTGACTTTGACTAGTTGAGACCTTTGAGACTAACCTAGATATTAACCCTAGCTATGGTGACTTGATTAGCGTGGTGAGACCCTAGTCTAACTTAAGTCAACCTAAGTTAGTCATTTAGAAATCAAGATTCAAATAGGAGGATTAATGACTAGGTACATAGGCTTGAGACTTGTGAAATGATTCCATGACTAAGGAAACTTGGCCCATAGCCCATTAGACTAAATCCTAACCCTAATTTCCACTCTCTATGGCCGGCCACTTAGGGTTCCCTCCCTATAAGTACTCTCTTCATTAGTTCTTGCCTCTTTTGTATTGAATCAACACTTATAAAAAAAGGTATGGCCATTCTTCCCCAATCCATAGTTTTTCCATTTTAATTCCTTTTTGACTCTAGTTTTTTGTATTAGAGTCTAATAATTTTCTATTTTCTATTTATGGAGAGTAATCCCAGCTTTTGAACAATTTGGGGATTCGAGCTAGCAAGGAGGAACACTCTATTTTGGGGCCTTTTTTTTGCCATTGGACACCTATAGGTAAAACTCTTAAATTGTGCTATTATTCTGATTTCTTTGCATCCTAGCCTAGATCTAGGTGTCCCCTAGCTCTCCCAAAAATTTGGTTAGAAATCGTGTCTATTTGGTGTCCGTATCGGACACGTGTCATTGTGTATGTGCAGGTATTTGATAGAATGCCACTTAGAAATAGATTTTTGTATTTTGCTAAACTAATTGCATGAATTTGTAGATGTATATGTGTACATTAGATTTCATGAAGATTGAGCTGGTTTTTGTGTCCTAAATTGCACTGGATACGCTGCACGGGGACTCGATCGAGTGTCCTGCTGTCCATGTCCGATTTCTTCTTGGATACTGCACGAGATGGCAAAAAAAATTGTGTGTAGGGGAGATGACTGACAGGAAGGGTATAAAATTTCATTAAGTTTTATTGAGTGGTTTGTAAGATATCCAAGCCACACGGGTTGTTCACTGTCAGCGCACAACCGGCCATAGGCTACTGACACAGACTTTGTGTCTCACGAAGACACGATTTGGACATGACTCAGGGTGACCAAACCCTAGCCCTAGCCCCCCTCTACCTAGGTGCACACCCACATCATGTCTTGTGTCGTGTGTCACGTCCTAGACACGAGTGCATGCGTGCACAAGACTGTGTATTCGTGTGTGCACTTGTAGTATTCGTATGATGTGGACACGCCGTATCCGGCACTGAGCGACACGAGATGACTCTATGGACACTTGCACATGTGTGTCATTCATTACCAACCTATTAATTTGAATTTTAGTTGTTATTTAATTTCGAATTTGTGGAATTCCCCAATGTGCTGATACTTGAACTGTCATTCGATTTCCTGAAATTTTTAATGTAGGTTTAACTGTTTTGTGTGATTAAATTGTGATGTTTACATATCAGAGATTGAGCTACATATTAGGGGTTCACATTAGCATGGGAATTTAGTTTTCGAATTGTTTTTGGGCTTTTGAATTGCATTTGAACTGATATACTGTTTAGTATACACTGTTCCTGATTTCAAGGATGTTAATATATGCATGGTATTGTATACTCTATAACCCGAAATCTGAAAATTTGAACTGCCATTGTGTTCTCTGATTTGATTGGTTTAAATTGTAATATTACACCTATATAAATCTAATAGTTCAAACTGTTTAGGCAATACACCCTGTTCCTGAGAAATTTCAACTGTTAATGAATGCACTGCTTGTATACTCTAGAAATCCGGAGAACCTATGATTGCTAACATAAAATGGAAACCTGAGAGTGTAATACACACACAACACACAGGCACATTTGCACTATTCCTGAAAATTATATCACTGTATGTACACACATCTATGCACTTATGCAAAACCTGAAACTAAAATATGAGAACTGAGAATTGACACCTTAACACACACTCATTTTACTGTTAAACCTGAGAACAATGTTTACACACACTCATTGATTTGTGTACACTGTTGTGAAATCTGAGACACTATTGACATACTGTCATACACACACATTGATTCCTATGTCTACACACATACATATAGCACATTTCATACTGTTTTCCTGAATACACTCACTCACTCACCCATGCCACACACACACACAAATGCATATGCCCTAATTGACACACTAATTCCTGTCCACAAATTCACACATACATGCATGACACTATATCTTTATATGCATAGGTATACACATATAATATGTAATCTCGTGTGGTAATATGTAATGTAATATATATGTATAATGTCCATATGATTTAAGTATATATTTATATATATATATATATATATATATATATATATATATATATATATATATATATATATATATATATATATATATATATATATATGTGGAAATTGATATGTGTGCATGCCTATAATATGTGTTTGGCATATAGCCTATGTAGTATAGCCTATGGGTATTCCAATGTGCAAGTTTGTGTATATAGAATGTATACATGTACATGAGTTAGGGTATTGTTAGACTTGTATGACTTGTTAATGATGTATGTTTGCTAAGATAGACTGGTTAGGCTTAGTGAGACTAGTCTGGGTTAGGTTTGACCTAGTTGACCTAGTTTGACTAGAGTAGTTTGACTAGAGTTGACAAAATGTTGACTTTAGCATAGATTGACCTAAACATCATGTAGAATGTATCGTAGCAGTTTATTTTACCAATTTGGATATGTTGTGACTTGTACTGTTCTGAATAGGAGACAGACACCACTCCTCAGGTAGTATTTCATTTAGACACTCAGAATTTCAGGCGAGTACATTTTCTGACCGTTTTATACTTGCTAGGACTATATTCTTGCTTTAGATTATTTTACTTGATGCTGACACGATGGAAACACGGATTAGTACTATATGGATCTTTTCATACGATGTTATCACCCTCAGGAGCATCGAATACATCATGTCATGTGCGTTTCACTTTCATCATGTATTCCTGTACTTTTACCATTCATGTGCACTCTCGTGATTCATGTACTCTCATGTTCACGGAGCCCCCATGTTTATATTTATGTACACCCATTTATGGGCTCCCATGTGAAATCATTTACAATAACATAACTTGAACGGATCCTTGTGTATTGATTGGGGATGGGGGAGTAGAAATAGTCATGCGAACATTTACAAAGTAGTGTAGCCATGTACAACCTCTCATGTTTATTATCAAGCCGTTCACATGTCTATCTTGTACTCTAAATCATTAGTTCACTGAAGCTCTTTACTTATAGTAGATATTTCTTTACAGTCTTCTCTTTTACTTCATGTATACTCTTCAGCGTTTCATATATGTTACTCTATTGCCTGTATTATATTCCTGTCATGATATGAACTGCGTGAGATGTACTGTGCTCGCTCCCGTCCTGACTGGACCTGTTAAAAATATTACAGATGACCTTGAGGAACTGTGTCCCACTTATTACGGAGCAGGCCTAGATGATACATGTGAGCTGGACTCTCACGAGGAACCAGCACTTGCAGAGGACATTACCCCAGTAGTCTACACTAGTTAGCTAGACCGGTATCTATTTGTCTTCATGTCTTGTTGGATACACTTGTACTTATTTGGAGATGTATTATTCTGGATTTGTGGAGTTGTTTATCTTAGACTTTTAGCTATCTCTCTTATCTTGTATTTATCAACTGTGGATTCTGTTGTTTTCACGTATTCTATCTTATCGTACTTTCTTCCTTAGTTGTGATTGGGTTGTACTTATATTGTCACCTCCATTCGGAGTGTATATACTGTACAGGTACCTTATAATTGTTAGATGTATGTGACCTAGGACAGCGTTCTACCGCCGACACTGCGGCGTAGGCTGGACGTAACTACTTCTCGTGCCCCTACACTGGGTGCGGGTCGTGACAGTATATGCACTAATACTTATAGGTTTATACACATAAAATATGTATATGTATTGTTAACATAAATATATATATATATATATATATATATATATATATGTATATATATATATACTATATATATATATATATATATATATATATATATATAATATATATATATATATATATATTTTTTTTATATATATATATATATATATATATATATTTATATATATATAAATATATATATATATATATATATATATATAATATATATATATATATATATATATATATATATATATATATATATATATTATATATATATATATATATATATATATATATAATATATATATATATATATATTAAAAAATATATATATATATATATATATATTAAAAAATATATATATATATATATATATATATATAAATAATAATATATATATATATATATATATATATATATATATATATATATATATATATATATATATATATATATATATATATATATATTACTGGACAGAAGAAGCAACCTTCAGGAAGACTTTCACATTCTCAATCTTTCTCAGAAGAGGCAGCGAGACTGGGCCGCAGGTATGACGGCACTATGCAGCTGGGCAGGCGTCAGCCTAAAGCTTGGTGGAAGGGCGCTAGGACCTCCTGGCACGGTCGCCTCCGGTCGCCTTGCATTCTGCACGGTTGCCCTTCCATCTCCCCTTCTTTAATGGCGGAGGGATTCCATCGCCTGCTCCCGCTTAGATAGAAATTCAGGCTGAAGGAGCTGATCTTGAAGCACATATATTATATATATATATATTTTAATATATATATCTAAATATATATATATATATATATATATATATATATATATATATATTATCAAACCCTGCTCCATTATTCATAAAAAGGCACAAAATGTTATAGCCTTTACAAGTAAGCTCAAACAAAGACTAGAGAAAAAGCAAAATAAAAGGAACTGTACGGTATATGCCCGCTCAACAGCAAAACCTATAGGATCATGTCTACGTCAGCGGGTTAGATGTAGGGTGTGAAAAATTCTGATACGCTGACATAAGACCAAGTCAACCAAAAGACATACGCTTAGCCAAAGGCCATACGCTCAGTACAAAAATCATACGCTCAGTGAATATATTATTATTTCTTGACTGACAGCACAGCATACACTCAGTGGACAATAAATCTGACACTTCGTCTTTCGTGCAAAGAACGCTGTTTTAGGAGAATTAACCGTCGTATGGATTTTCGAGAGTTAATTTCGTCTTTTACGAAGACAGCTCATTAGCCATCATAAATGCACAAGCCATCATTACTGTCATTTCTGACAGCCTGTCAGCCGTCATATCTGCAACACGACGCTCGAGAGATATTCATCAGTTATTAAGAGATATGGCGTATTCGAGAAGATTGAGGACAGCCACGTGTCTACTTCCCCAGTCATACGACTCCTCATCAAGGTAGCGTATGGACTTCATACGACTCCTCATCAAGGTAGCGTATGGACTTCATACGACTCCTCATCAAGGTAGCGTATGGACTTCATACGACTCCTCATCAAGGCAGCATATGGACTCCATACGACTCCTCATCAAGTGAGCGTATGTACTCCATACGACTCCTCTTCAAACAAGACAGTGTATGCTAGTCATGCTTCTCCAAAAGATAGCGTATCAAAGCAAATGCATTCAGAAGTACTTCAAATGTACAGTTAACATACGTTTTCATGTATCCTATATTCGGTTACCCACTCACTCAGAAGTTATGCAACATGGCATTCATGCCATCAATCTCTCCTGGATATACTCCACTACTCTCAACCGCACTCCAACGTGTCTCCACCAAAATTTGCCACGCGTCCCTGCAGTTATGCACACGTCAAGTAACTGACTGAGCGTATGCCCAGAGCAGTTATCTAGAACTCTATAAAAGAGAGTTTCACCACCTTCAACAGATACTACATTCAATTCAGAGAGAACAGAGAGATTGCCTAGTTGCTATCCAAGTTCTTCGAGATTCGAGCCTTCTTCATCGTATCGTCCAAGGGATAAAGTGATTGTCTTCTAGATCAGATTCCTACAGTTGTAATTTTCTCAGAAACACAATAAATAAATAGAATTTATTTATAGAAAACAAATTGGCGACTCTGCTGGAGAAAGCTGTCTCCTATGACGAGACGACAACAACTCAATGCGATACTTCGTCGATCGGTTCGACGAAAAAGACGATGGTCGTACAATTCGACCAATCTGCTTACGAAGAAATGCTCAAGGCGAAGAAGGGCCGAACTGCTTCCTCCGCTTCTCTCTCTGCCAAGAAGAAGGGACGTGTTGTCTATGTCCCTAAGTCTTCTCAGGCGGCCCGAGACATTTCTGTCACTTTCCACGCTGACAAGAACACGTCTCCAACCTCAGCGAAGCACTCCTCGGCTTCTCTGAATACAGCAACAGTGGCTTCTCCTAGTCACGCTGACAAAATGGGCTCTTTAGCCAAGTCAGTGTGTCTAAGGAAACCCATCTCTGGATATGTCAAAGTCTCTTCTTCTTCTACTCCTACGACAGCGGTCGGCTCTTTAGCCATTAATGACTCTGTGCGTATGACAATCATTGACCAACCATACGCTAGTCAAAAGACAGCGTATACTCTGAAGTCAGCGTATGCCAACCAATCCAGTCCTTTGACTGTCTCTCAAGGCCAGGCTGGGGGTTCTCTTCCACAGAATAAACAAATGATTCCCCCACAACTCGTGCATCTTGTGCCAACCAAGGAGAACGACTCTTTAGTCAACTCCTCTACTCCTAAGGTTTTTACCTCTGGGGTTAATTTGACTAGTACTCTTACTAGATCAAATAAAAGAAAATGCCTTTTGGCTACTTCCTCTAAAGATGGATTATTACCGACTCCCAGTCGGAATAATGTTTATCTTCATTCTCTCAAAATTTCTTGATCTGAGAAAGGCAAATTGCAAGTATCCAGGACTGATACCAAAGTTGTACCTCCTATGGACCTTCGTAACAAGCTTAACCGGAATCGTCTCGGTTCTACTTCTGACATAAAGAAGCCTTATCAAACTGGGACAAGTATAATGGACCCTGATGAACAATATGCTAAGAACTATATCGCTCAGATCAATCGGTCTTTATACATTCAAGAACCAAAAAGACAAAAGAATAAAAGACAAGTTTCTACACAGAGATTGTCTTCAAACACTTCCCAGTCTGTTTCCACAGATCTTCGGGAACATCTGCAAAACAAGCTGAAAATCAGTACTCCATCTGTCTCTGACATTGCTCATATTCGTCATGAAG
This sequence comes from Iris pallida, assembly GCA_029216955.1. NCBI lineage: Eukaryota > Viridiplantae > Streptophyta > Magnoliopsida > Asparagales > Iridaceae > Iris > Iris pallida. Next base: position 9,744,203 of record JANAVB010018399.1, read on the forward strand.
AGCATTATTGTAACTTTCAACCTCGGGTCGTGATCCAGTGTTGTTGTTCACCGAAAAGACGATTTGTCTTCGAACGGATTCAACATGAACCAATACCAGACGAAGACGAACCTCTTTATGCTTCCGTCAACATGACCTCTAGAAATACTCGGGGTAGAATACAATCTGATTCTGAAGACGGTGTTTACCTCGGCACCAGATCCAGAACCAGAGCTTCGATCAGTGTCTCTTCTTCTCATCCAGATGATAATCCTGGGATTACGGAAGACTTCTTAGGAGAGTCCAACTTCCCAGTATTAACTCCCGTGAATAGCCCCGGGAAAGATACTGATTCTCATAGCGACGATTCGAAACAGACTGTTTCATCGTCGATACCTCGAATAATTACCACTTATATGGTAGATGGCAATCACGAACCTTCAACTAGTACTGAGGCTCATGAACAAAGGATTTTTTCCCTTGGAACAACAGTTACGAGCTATGGCGGATACATTGACTGCTACGTATACTCTTATGCAAGATCAGCAACAAACTCAGCAAGTTCAACAAACAACATCACCAGTGGTATTAAATACTCCCGTTGCCCCAAACCTGGAACCTTCTACTATTCCGGGGGTACAGTCTAATGTTCATGTACAGCCCACTCCGAGTTAGTCCGGAGCTGGGGGTGATACATATGCTGCAGTCCCTCCACCTAGTTATGCTCAACAAGCAACAACACCGCAATCTTCTGGAGCAGTCACTGAAGAGTTGAAGAATCTCTGGTCTCAATTTGAAGCATTCAAGCAAGAGGACGGCTTACAAAGATTAGGTATCAAGCAGCCTTACCCCATACAATGGAAGGAGGTATCGTACCCCCCAAAATACATGCCTCCGACCATCTCTTTCTTTGATGGGACCACCTCCCCAAGTCAGTTCATCAATCACTTTGAAGTGATGACTGATCAATTGCAACCGAGCGATGCCCTCCTTACTCGGGTATTTGTTGGTTGTCTTAAAGGAACCGCTTATGAATGGTATCGAAGTCTCCCTGATGGGTGCATTACTTCATTTGCCGGGTTTAAACAGATGTTTCTAGAACGATTCTATGAAGGCATTAACGACATGACCATGTCAGCTCTTATACGAATCAAACAGAAAAATAATGAAAGCACTGAGAGCTTCATTGAAAGATTCAGAAGAGAAGCTCTAAAAATGCCTCTCGGAACTCCCGATGCCGTCACTATCGACACTTGCAAGTCGAATATCTTACCAATCATCAGCATGTGGACAGGATCCACTCAATTCCAAGATTAGCCTTCCTTCATCGTCAGTGCCAAAGCTGCCGAAGTCAGTGCTGAGACTTTCAAAGGTCTGGGGGTACACATGACTCCCAATGAATCAAGTCAAAATACTGGCAATAGTACGCGACCCAACAATCGTAAAGGAAAAGAAACTCTCGAAGTCAATCTCCAGAGCAAAAATCAAGAGGTAATATCTGCCCAAACTACCCCCGCTCCAACAAATCAACAACAGAGACCTCCTCGGCCGAAAGATGAATACTCTTTCGACGACGACGATGTTCAAGGTATCTTCGAATATTTACTTAAAGGTAATAAGATACAATTGCCAGAGATCAAAAAGCCTGATGAAGCCAACAAGACGGATCATCCAAAATACTGTCTATATCACAGAATGCTGGGTCATACAATACGGTCTTGCTTCGTGTTAAAAGGAAAGATCCAAGAAATGATCAAATTAGGAGCTGTGACACCAACACCTAAAGATAAGACAGTCACAGCAAATGTGATTTCGATGCAGTTCGGTGACTTCCCTCCGTTATTGGTAGAAAATGGGATTGTCCCTATCCCTACAGCAACCCTTGAAGTTGTGAATATACCACCAGCACAGAATGAAGGACTTGTTCCAGTCACCACTAAAAAGGGAGAGATTATGTGGATCCACCCCGATTTAGTGACAGAGTTTGAAACGTCTCCCTCCTCTCCTCGGAAGGCTCCTTTGTCTAAAAAGAAGCCTTGAAAGACTAAGTCATGCCATATGACTTCTAGCATCACACCCAATCTTTCTCTAACCTCTACTTTAATCCTAGCAGGAGAATCACCCCATACAGAGGTAAAAACTGTACCTCGATCCGATGACAGATACAAACCTGCGTTTCATCTATATAGTTCACAATCTTGTAAATTAATGGCAAAGATGGGTTATGATCTAGCCACTGCTCCTGGTTTAAGCTCCGGCAAAGGACTCCGAGCACCTTTAGCTCTCACTTTGAGACATAATCAATCCTGTATTGGCCTCGGTTTCTGGACTGAAGCTCTCATCAAGCACCAAGAAACCAAGAACAAGATGAAGGATTGTAACATGGTTTCAATAGACCCTGAGCCTGAAATCGAAGTTCTCTCTGGAACCCGGTCAGGAAAAACATATCTGAAAGATTACGCTGAAGTTCCTGAAGAAACTCCTGATGTCCCTCCGGTTGTAGCTCCAGCACCCATCTCTAACGAAGGACCTTCCAATGCTCCTGCTGAAACGGTTCCCTCTAAATCAACAATAGCCGACAAAGGGAAGCAACCCGCTCGCTTCGATAAACCAATCAAGAAGTCTCTTTCTCTAGGATTGCAGAAGCCATAGAATTTTGACATTCTGGCTCAACTTGCTAACACTCCAGCCAGATTGTCCATCTTCGAACTTTTACGTTTATCCAAGGAAACTCGGGAAACGTTAAGTGAAGCTCTACTTCAAGCAGACTCTTGCTTGACACATCTGAAAAAATCGGAAGCAAAGTCGGTTACTTGCCTACATTGCAACAGTGTTTTGGAAATCATTCCGAACATTACTTTTACCCAAGATGATATGCTTCTAGAGGACAATCGTCATGATCGACCTCTCTACTTCACTGGGTATATTGACACGATAAAGGTAAACCCTATTCTAATTGATCCTGGATCAGCTCTAAGTATTATACCAAAGAATCTCTTGGATGCCTTATGGATTCCAGTTCATCATCTAGTCAAGACAGTCACTACCATTTTAGGGTTCAATCAAGGCAAGAGCGAACCTCTAGGGAAAATTCGCCTAAAAATACAAATAGGCAATTTTCGGGCGAGCGTCACATTCTACGTGATCGAGTTAGTTGGATCTTACAACTTGCTCTTGGGAAGACCTTTTCTCCATGAACACCATATCGTCCCCTCAACTCTTTACCAGTGCTTCAAATACATTGATGAAAAGGGAGAAGTTTAAAAGGAAATCGCAGACATTAATCCTTTCAGAGGAGTCGAAGCTTACTACAGTGACTCTCGCATGTACAAAGATGCGTATTCAAAAGTCTTACAAGCTATGGATGATGATGAGACATCAAAAGTTGACACCTTTGTTATTCCTGTAAAAGGGCGTATCACTCATCCGCGGTCTACTAAATCATCTGAAGGAAGTACCACTTCATTGCCTCCCCAAGCTCCACAAAATTCGCTTATAATCCATGTCAGTGGATGCACCACATCTCTCACCATCTCCTCAGGCTAGACCAGATACTCTAGTTTTTCCAGTCAGTGGACACACTACTTATCCACAATCCTCTTCAAGGGAGCTTACCTCCTCTGAGCCTTTTGTTATCGACCTTAATCGAAACAAAACTCCTACTTGCCCTTCTTCTCCCCCTTTAGTCATTAATTTGACTAAATCTACTAAGGCTCAGCCTTCTTCTGTAAATACAGCATCTGATATTAATAAAGCATCTCCTTTACAGTATATTGATGTTTGTAATCATGTACAAAGTTATTTACATTTGCTAGATAGCTTAGAGCCACTAACTATAGGAGTTGTTCAAACTCTTCATACAGAAGTAACATTAGAGTCTGTACAAAATTCATACTTCATTGTTCCTATTAGAAGGTCAGGAGAAACTCCAATATTCTTCTGCAAGGGGCCGCAGAATCCTCCTAATCTGGAAGATGACGACAAAAACGATGATACCGGAAGGTTACAATTACGTCGCTACAGTCAACAGTCCAAAAACATCATCAAGAACATGGGCTATGACTTCAGAACCGGCCTCAGTAGGGGAAAAGGAAGAAGAATGCCTGTTCGAATTCCTCCCTTGAAGTACGGAAGAACAAAAAGCGGATTAGATTACATTACTCCTACCCCTTTCATCAATACAGTCTATGAGGATCCAGAATCCAACGGAGACGGACGATCTGATTCTTCTGATTCCGACACAAGTATCGGCGACTTTCATCGTTCTACTCTATCCGCCAATATGGTCTCCGCCAACGTCTGCAAGAAAATGATGAAGATGATTTTGAAATATCACCCGAATCGGAACAATGGGCTCAAAGATTAGACAACCAATGGGAATTCAGGTTCGAACAAAGAGAACCTCCTACTGAAGATAAATTAATCCAAATTGATGTTGGTGAAGAGGGATCCCCCAAACCAATATTCATCAACAAAAGTCTTTCAGAAACCGATAATCAAAACATGATCAAGCTTATTCATGATTACATCGATGTCTTCGCCTGGAGCTACGAGGATATGCCAGGATTAGATCCGAGGATCGCAACACACAAACTTAATATTATGCCGAATGCTAAACCGGTCAAACAATAACAGCGACGGTTTCGTCCAGACATTATGGATGCAATTGAAGCTGAAGTAAACAAGCTTATGGCTTCCGGATTTATCCGAGAGGAACAACATCCTGAGTGGGTGGCTAACATTGTTCATGTTCTCAAAAAGACTGGCAAGATCCGAGTCTGTATAGACTTTCATGATCTCAATACGGCTTGTCCTAAGGACGAGTTTCCTCTTCCAATCACCGATGTCATGATCGATAACACATGTGGTTTCGAACGAATGTCATTTATGGATGGGTATTCGGGGTACAACCAAATCAAAATAGTTTCCAGACGACGAGAGACATACTTCTTTCAGAACACCGATCGGTACATACTGTTACACAGTAATGCCGTTTGGTCTCAAAAATGCAGGAGCAACATATCAGCGAGCAATGAGCACTATATTCAGCGAACATCTCCGGAAAACAGTCGAATGCTACGTTGATGATATTGCAGTCAAGAGTCGACAAAAGGAGGATCATATCCAATATTTGAAGACTATCTTTGATTTAATACGTCAACATCAACTTAAGATGAATCCTACTAAGTCCTTCATGGGCGTCTCTAGTGGTAAATTTCTCGGCTTCGTCATTACCGCTAAAGGTATACATGTGGATCCCGAGAAAATCAAAGCCATCCAAGAGATGCATCCTCCACGCACCTTAAAAGAGCTACAAGGATTTCAAGGAAGAATTGCTTATATCAGGAGATTCATATCCAATTTATCAGGACGCTGCAGACCGTTCAACAAACTTCTGAAGAAAGGTGTGTCCTTCGTCTGGAACGAAGAATGTCAAAAAGTATTTGACGATATCAAACAGTACCTCATGAACCCTCCGGTTTTGGTACCTCCCGTCTCGAGAATACCATTCCTTCTATATGTTCGAGCCATGGATCATTCTCTCGGTGCATTGCTCGCTCAGAAAAACAAAGATGGCCATGAACAGGCTATTTATTACCTCAGTCGCACAATGACAGGTGCTGAACCGCGTTATTCTCCAATTGAGAAAGAATGCCTAGCATTAATGTTTGCCGTTCAGAAGACACGACATTACATCATCGGTCAAATGATTCATGTCATTTCCAGAGTGAATCCCATCAGGATTATGATGAAGAAACCCGGTATTCTCAACTCCAGACTGGCTAATTGGGAAATCTTGTTAGCTCAATATAACATGCATTATATTCCTCAAAAGTCAGTTAAGGGACAGGCTCTTGCTGATTTCCTGGCAGCTCATGCAGTTCTATAAGATTCTTAATTATATGATGAGATTCCAGATGAAGTCATGGATTCAAATCATGTTTCTGAAGAAACTCCTACCTGGCATCTATTTGGAGCGTCTAGAATGGGTCCCAATGGCGATATTGTCGCCGGAGTCGAAATTGTTCTTGTATCCCCGGAAGGGCTGACTATTCAGAGGGCTTATTCTCTGGATCAATCATGTTCAAACAATGTAGCCGAATATAATATATTACTCATCAGTCTTCAACTTGCTAAACACCTAGACATTCAGTATTTAGAAGTTTGTGGAGACTCCAAACTTATCGTCAATCAAATCAGAGGTACATATGAAGTCCGTCATCAGGATTTGATACCGTATCACCGAGCAGCACTCTCTATGGCCTCTTCCTTTGAAGGTTTCTTTATTGAACACGTTCGGCGAGCCTGTAATACAGAAGCCAATGCTTTGGCCAATCTTGCTGCTGTGCTAGCCATACCGGTCAAACGTCAACAATTAATAGTGGTTTATAACCGGGAGCTATTCTACATCGAGAATAATTTGGCTTTGGGTTTTCCCTATGATCCAAACAAAAATTCTTTCAACCCTGATGAATTTAATTCCTCCAACCTTAACACTGGATTAGGGTTTGACAGAGCATCCTCGTCTTCTTCCGATTCTACTATGGAATACGTCCTTTTCCAACAAAACAGAAGCCATGACCGAAGACTGGAGACGTCCATTTCTAGACTTTGTATTGTATGACATACTTCCTGATAATCCGAGCGAAGCAGCGTCTATCCGGCGTCGATCTCTCAGATTCTATTATAATCATACGACAAAGACACTATATCGTCGGACCTATGACGGTCTTCTCCTCCGATGCATCGCTGGTGATGAAGCGCAACAGATTATCCGTGAAGCACATGATGGTGTCTGTGGAGCCCATCAACCAGGTCCTAAACTTCAAGATCGCATCCGACGTATGGGTTATTATTGGCCCACGATGGTGGCTGACGCCATTCAATATGCCCTGAAATGTAAAGCCTGTCAAATCCATGCAGACTTTATCCATCAACCGTCAGAGTTCTTACACCCGACAGTGGCATCATAGCCCTTCGAGGCCTGGGCATGGACATCATTGGTCCCATCAACCCACCATCATCAAAAGGATACCGGTTCATTCTAGCAATAACCGACTACTTTTCCAAATGGGCTGAAGCAATCCCGCTATCCGAAGTCAAAACTTCCAACGTCATCAACTTCGTCAAGCATCATGTCATCTATCGATTTGGTGTTCCTCGGCGCATTATTCATGATAATGGACCACAGTTCATCAGTCAGAAATTTACTCGATTCTGTGACGACCATCGAATCAATAACCTAGCTTCTACAGCATATAATCCAGTAGCTAATGGATTGGCAGAAGCTTTCAATAAAACCATCATCAAACTCCTGAAAAAGTTCAGTTTCTTCTAACAAACGCAACTGGAGCGAGAAGCCTTGTGAATGTTTATGGGCCTACCGTACTACAGTTCGCAATGCGACCGGGTATACGCCTTTCTCTTTGGTATACGGGTGTGAAGCTGTCATTCCACTCGAGATCCAGATTCCTTCTCTGAGAATCGTAATCTCCAATGAACTTACAACAGAGAACAATGATCATCTTCGACTTCAAGAGCTAGAAGCTCTAGACGAAAAGCGATTGTACGCTCAACAAAATATCGAGCTGTATCAGGCCCGAATTTCAAAAGCTTTTAACCAGAAGGTGAAAGTCAGAGCATATCGGAAAGGAGAACTTGTTCTTACCGTCAAACGTCCTATGACTATGACACATATGAGCAAAGGCAAGTTCGATGCGAAATGGGATGGCCCATTCATCGTAAACAAAGTCTTCTCAAACGGAGCATATCAGCTTACCTCTATGGATGGTAAAGTCACGATGATGCCTATCAATGGCAAATTCTTAAAGAAATATTATGTATAAATCTTGTTGATATATTCAGAGTTTATTTTTTACAAATGTCGTCTCGATATCGTTATCCCCAGCGAAAATTGATATTCTACCACATATCATCTTCTCAGATAATTTGATATTCTGTCTTATTAGATCCCCAGCGGATTTAATAAAGATCTCATATAGAAAATCACGTCCATATTACCTCTGAATTTTCTATCTCAGTATCATATTTTCTATTCTATGAAAATGATATCTAGTTTTTTGATTTCCGTGTCCAAAGATCATGGAAAATTGAGTTCAAAGATATCTTTATATCTGAATTCTATTTTCTCTAATCAGTATTAAACTAAATTTTTTAGTTTAATATCATCTGATGAAATTACAAAATTTATTTGTATATTTCATTCTATTAAATATGTCATGTACTATTTACCTCTGAACATATTTTCTACAAAAACATCATACACAAAATCGAAATCAGATCAAATGCTCATTTTCTCAGTCAAAATCAAAATATTGATTACAAGTGAGTATTAATCTATTTAGAAGGAGTAATAATCTCCTGAATATGAGCAAGTACATTATTCATCTTCTCTTCATGAGCTTTACGAATTCGCTCTGTTGCTTCAATCGCAACTATCTGTTGGTCAGAATTAATGATAACAGAACTGCGACGATTGGTTTCTTCTATCTGATCAGTCTGCATTAATTCTCGCTCTTGCTGTAGAACTTGATAACGGGTAGTTTCAGTTATACGAGCAGCGATAATATCAGATTGCTCTTTTTTTGCGGATGCAATGCGCTCCTGAGACGAGCTAATTCTTCTTTTAGCTTCTGGAGTTCTTCAGCTCTAGACGTTTCCTCAGTTTCCAGACATTGTATCTTCTGACGAGTTGATACTATTTCCTCATCCTTCGCCATTAACTTCTCAGATGACAAAGCGAGGAATTCTTTCAAAGCAGCCTGCTAGATTTGAGCTTCACCTTCCTGTTGAGCAATCTCAGCCACAGTCAAAGATTTAATATCTTCTTTCTTGATCTCCCAGTATTTGTGGATGGTTACTTCCAAATCATCTAGGAGATGTTCAAAGAAGGTACACTGAGTTTCATAACCAGCCTGTCGTAAAGCTAAGAGTGGGAAATTAATCGCTGCTCGGAGGTTGGAAAAAGGCATAGTCTCATCCTTCATAAATCGCCTGGAGAATGTATCCAGATATGAATAAATAATATCTGAATACATCGCCATGGTCCTTGCTATCCCCGTTTCAAAATCGGGAGTTGCTGCCATTGTAAAGGAAGAAGCTGGAATGGACTCTATTCTGGAAACAGAAGTATGTACTTTTGGAGAACTTGGTAAATGCGAACTCCCCTCACCAACCTCAGTCCGAACAGGTGGAGCATGAGTCGAGCTCATCGCTGGTGTAGTTCCTACAACTTTTGGAATCAAAGAAGCTCGATCAGAATTAAAGACAATAAAAAGCAAGAAAAGACAAAATTGTACTGAATAAAATATTACCTGAAGTGGGCTCATACTCTGTTTCTCTAGGATCGTTCAGCCCTGCTCGCAGTCTATTCAAAGTATCTTCTGATACTGGTCTTATTTTACTGCTTCCTGCCTCCAGAGGTACTCGGAACATGGACTTCTATTTCTAGAAGGTTCTCTGGCTCTGGAGTCAACCCCGAATGTTGGCCGACCGTCTTCAACTCATCTACACAGATTTCAGTTGGTGACTCATCTTCAATCTCCATATCCTCATCTTCAAAGGAATGAGACGAAGGTTCATAGTCAACCTGTTCTTCTTCAGATGGTTCGGCATGCTCATCCACTACCTTTTTAAAGGTCGTCGGCAGCCAGTATTGTTCGATCAGGAGATGGCTTAGCTGCCGATTCTTCTAGCACATCCTCTGCAGCAGGTTCTATATTAGCGTCCTGCAGTGGGCTGCACTTCCGAGGGTGCAGGGGAAGAAACTTCAATAATCTTCTTGGCAGTAGAAGATCCTGCTTCAACTCCTTGCTGAGGAGCAAGGATAGTTTGTTTCTCTCGAGCCAATCGTTCAGCACGATTGGTGGGGCTTTCTGCATCAAGACAAATTACAGATTTAGTCTTTGAAACTACCACTTTTCTTTTTCCTACCCTTTTCATTAGTGGAATGGTAGGATAATCTTCTTTGGGGTCACTACCTTCTTCGTCAGCATCTTTTGTTTGTTGACTCGAAGCAGGAGAAGTCTCCAGGATAGTAATCCCTACGCGACTACGACCTTCTGCTCGAGTAACTCTTTTTGGAGCGGGCCCGGAAGCACCCTTGCCACGCTTTCTCTTTGGTGTACCCTCAACAGATACACTCTTCTCGACATTTCCAAGCGGTACATGTAGTGGCTGATGAAGTTCATCAGGAAAGAGATTCCCCATTGAGACTTCTTCATAAATCTTATCAGTAGCGAGAGGATCCTCTTGGTCGTGACAATCTTCCGGCAGAGTTGACTTGGCTGACTTCTTAGTAACATGAATGAAGCTCTTACCCAAGATGCTAAATTTCTCATCAAATATATTCGCAGATAAATAAAACTTAGCATAAGACGCTAACATCCTAGCTCCTTTCCGATGATTCACCGGATCTGGCATTGTAAAGGTAGCTCCGATGCCTTTGGCAATATAATATATCCAGGCTCTAGTACCGTCGATCAAGCCGCCTTGATGGTTGAAACATGTCGTTGCATTCCCTACATACAACTGATCATAGCCGAATTGTCGAGCAAATCTACTCAAAAGATATGGCTCCAAATAAGTGATGTCATCATGGCGACAGACCAGATGGGATGGTCTGATCCTCTTCAGCCATTCATGCTGAACATCATCCAGTTCATTGACACCAGTGCCATCAATCATCTTCGCAGGCATAGTCTCATAACTGATAGGCGGAGGAACACAGGTGAAACTCCATAGTTCTCCTCTATTCAGTATGGTCCTGCAGTCTGTCAGGGTGTCATATTTCTACTTGGGCGTATGACGGTATCTTTCTAAGAAAGTATCATTTGGTCTGGCCAGTCCAGCACTCATAAGGGACTCAAAGTGGAGGAGCAGCCAGCCATACAAATATGTGAAGGGCATTTCTATCCGAGGGAAAGCTGTTAGTTTCTTCTTCGCCAGGTTAAACATTCTGTCTGCAACCAGCGTTCAGACGGCATGTCATCGCCGTTAGCAAGTCCATCTTGTACCCGAACGTCAGACGAACTGCTGTAAATACGATTCCTCGGTGCATCCTGTCTGCCGAACAGGTGCCGGGTACTACGAATCTTCTCAGCCAAAGGGATAGAAATCCGGCCAAATGACCTTCATTTGATAAAGACCGGCTACCTTGCTTTATATAGGTCTCTAACCTATCACCAGCTTTATAGGTGCCTTCATCTTCTTCGATGATGAAGTCATCATGGGTGGTCTCCCGGATTAATCTGTCAATTTCAGCTTGACTCAGAGGTTTAAAACGACCAACATATTGTTCGGTCTTCTTCTTCTTCTGAGTTTCTTCGGTCCGGCCTTGGAATAAGTAGGCCATCCACTTCGAAGTATAATAGCCTGAATCTATATCTTTTGCCTTATAAAAGGCCTTACAGATACTATAGTGGCACATTAATTCTTCGAATACATGAAGAATTAGCGGGTTGGCGTCAGAGATCTTGTTTATTTCATCAATAAACGGGATATACTCCTCATATGGTAGATCTCCTGTCGGCAGCTGAGAAATATACGCCATTTCGTGGAGAGCGAATCCCATCTTGCCTCTCGAAGCCATAAAAGTTCCAGTGCGGTAGTTATACCTTTCTACTAGTGCCAAGAACAAATCTGGGTTCGGCCTAAAACCATAAGCAGTGTACTTGACGGCATCAGACAGGCCTATCACCTTCAACTGTTCTCCATAATCTCTCAGAATCCATCTCACGAGAGCAGTCCATCTGGTATTCTCTGGATTCACGAGACCAGTGAGTCCCATGGACTGTTTCAGATATACAACATTTTCTAGCTATGTAAATTCATTTGCGAATATCGGGACTCTAACTGGCATCAGAAGTGCAGAATCCTCAGGGGGAATTGTGGATGGCAATAATCCTCGCAAAACTGAAACATGTGGCTCAGTACCACTACAAAATCTTCCCTGTCTGTATCCTACCCATCCAGCTTTTGCTTGACGGGTTGGAGTAATATCCCACTTCATGTGCCTTTGGTGACTTGCATGGAACAAGCGAGCTATGTTGATACTCTTAGACAATCCAGTCAAATACATCGGTTGGGTCGCATCACCATCCCGGTAATACGAGTATGACACTTTATCGGAGGCTGGCTGGGAGTCTTTGTCAATAGCATCCCCGAATAGAAATGCCAGTTTTGAGTGAGTAACACTGTCCACACTCTGCAGTGGTTGACCACTTATCAGACTCAGCAGAGTTTCACTGTCTTGATTTTTCAGAATGGCTATCCTCGTAGAAGGTTCATCAAACTGTGGAAAGTGGACATGGGATAGATCACTCTTATAGTTACTCCCTGCACATCCTTCAAACTGTGCTTCTTGGGCCAGAATATCCACTACAAAGGAGAAATAAGAGGTTAAAAATCCTTAAATACAAAGAGATGTCAAGTTCAAAGACCAACTTACGCTCAGTCCATCCTAAGCGTATGTCAAGTTCAAAGACCAACTTACGCTCAGTCCATCCTAAGCGTATGTCAAGTTCAAAGACCAACTTACGCTCAGTCCATCCTAAGCGTATGTCAAGTTCAAAGATCAACTTACGCTCAGTCTATCCTAAGCGTATGACAGACTCTAAATTCAACGTACGCTCAGCTACGTGTATGTCTAACCAAAGCAAGCAGTCTTATGGAATTTTTTAAAGAACAGTGTATGGTTATCAAGACGTTCATTAAAGATACGCTAACAAAAGAGTCAGCGTATCTCAACTAGACGACTTGACGTAGCGTATTTCTTCAGATCAGCGTATTTTGATATTTCTATCAAAGATATGCGTATCTTACAGAAATACGCTCAAAACATATTCTTCGTATAGACGAAAAACATGGAATACTACTAAACCCTAAAGAGGGAAGTGTATTTTCTGACGTATTGACCCTAAAAAGGGATACGTTTTCTGATTTTGTCCTAACCAGAGCCCTAAAAAGGGATAGTTACTGTTCATCGTCCCCATCCTCACCATATAGGGGTTTCAATGAAGTTTGTTCTGTGGAAGATGTTGCTCGGCGGTTCTTCTAGTAGTTGCAGCAGCGGCGGCGGGTCGAGACGGCTCTGCAGGAGCCTTGCCTTTCCCCTTCGCAGCAGCGTCGAGCTTGGGTGCCATTGACGAAGATTAGGTTCGAGAAGAAGAAAGATTGAGCTCTAGATTCTCTCTCAAAAACGAAGGCAAAAGTAAAGAAAAGAATTAAGTTCTTAAAGGCCTATTTATAGGAGAAAGAGAAGCCCAAACGGCAACTGTTTTCAAAAATACAGAATCCCTAGAGATATGCACTGATATCGAGGAGATAACAAACTCATGCCAGCGTGTCAAGACTTATTCCCACTTTGAGTTCAAAGTAATTTCGAACTTTTGAAAATCATAAAGTTCGAAAACTTTGAAGGGGGTCTTGTAGGGTGTGAAAAATTCTGACACGCTGACATAAGACCAAGTCAACCAAAAGCCATACGCTTAGCCAAAGGCCATACGCTCAGTACAAAAATCATACGCTCAGTGAATATATTATTATTTCTTGACTGACAGCACAACATACACTCAGTGGACAATGAATCTGACACTTCGTCTTTCGTACAAAGAATAGCTGTCTTAGGAGAATTAACCGTCGTATGGATTTTCGAGAGTTAATTTCGTCTTTTATGAAGACAGCTCATTAGCCATCATAAATGCACAAGCCATCATTACTGTCATTTCTGACAGCCTGTCAGCCGTCATATCTGTAACACGACGCTCGAGAGATATTCATCAGTTATTAAGAGATATGGCGTATTCGAGAAGATTGAGGACAACCACGTGTCTACTTCCCCAGTCATACGAATCCTCATTAAGGTAGCGTATGGACTTCATATGACTCCTCATCAAGGTAGCGTATGGACTTCATACGACTCCTCATCAAGGTAGCGTATGGACTTCATACGACTCCTCATCAAGGCAGCGTATGTACTCCATACGACTCTTCATCAAGTGAGCGTATGTACTCCATACGACTCCTCTTCAAACAAGACAGTGTATGCTAGTCATGCTTCTCCAAAAGATAGCGTATCAAAGCAAATGCATTCAGAAGTACTTCAAATGTACAGTCAACATACGTTCTCATGTATCCTGTATTCGGTTACCCACTCACTCAGAAGTTATGCAACATGGCATTCATGCCATCAATCTCTCCTGGATATACTCTACTACTCTCAACCGCACTCCAACGTATCTCCACCAAAATTCGCCACGCGTTCCTGCAGTTATGCACACGTCAAGTAACTGACTGAGCGTATGCCCAGAGCAGTTATCCAGAACTCTATAAAAGAGAGTTTCTCCACCTTCAACAGACACTACATTCAATTCAGAGAGAACAGAGAGATTGCCTAGTTGCTATCCAAGTTCTTCGAGATTCGAGCCTTCTTCATCGCATCGTCCAAGGGATAAAGTGATTGCCTTCTAGATCAGATTCCTACAGTTGTAATTTTCTCAGAAACACAATAAATAAATAGAATTTATTTATGGAAAACATTAGAGAGCCAGAAACCCGGCTGGACGTGCTTATAAAGTCTGCTACGCTTGTGGATCTGTCTATGCGCCTCGCGGATTAGTTGATTTGTTTTGAAAATGAGTCCTTCCTATTTGAATTTGTTGCAATTCTTCCAAATGGCCCACATAATGGCGGCTACGACGATCTGATGGCCGTATGAGGCACTGCTCCAACAGGCCAGGCGATTGCTGAAGCACCCAACGTGAGGATCATGGTGGTAACAGAGGGAGAATACAGACCACATCTTCTTGGGAAGGACCCCTAACACGAAAATATGTTCGACATCCTCGCTCTTTCTCTCTTGAAAATAGTGGGACGTCGACACCATATTGAATCCAAGAGTGGTGAGGGTGTCGTCTGTAGGTAGTTCTTGCGTAGCGCTCTCCAAATAAGAAAAGACAATTTCTTGGGGATGTTGGGCTGCCAGAAAGATCCTATAGTAGGGGTGGAAGGGAGTACCGGGGCCGCGGACCGCCCGTCTCGCCGACGCCAAGGTGAACGAGCTGTTAGCCATAAGGGTCCACCTCAAGGAGTCTTGGTCCAACCCTACCGTCAAACCTGATTCAGCTAAAGTTGCGACGGCCTCCTCGCCGATCCACTCTCTGCTCTTCTCCCAGTTCCACTCCCTGGTGCTATTCCACAGATATCAAATGGTGTATTTGGCGGAGGCGATCAGGTTAGGAGGAAGAAGACCGTCTCCTAGCCATCTTTCTCTCCTCCCTAACTGAAAGCGAATCCATGGTTCAGCGAGGTGTCGGCCGTTCAGGATTCTTCTCCAGGAGGCAGAAGATCTGTAGTTAACTGATGTGACAGTCGGGTGAATGTGCTTGTAGTATCTGGCCTTCATGAAACGAGCGCACAGAGATTTGCTCACGCGGAGCTTCAACCACAACTTTATCGAGTAGGCATCCACCACATGTGCCAACCTGTAGAAGCCGAGAACACCTACAACAGTAGGTCTGGCCATTGTATCCTATCTGGCCGAGTGGCGCTTGTCCTTCCCATCACAATGACCCTAGAAGAAGTTGCCGAAAAGATTTTCTATGAATGTGAGTACCTTCTAGGAGGAGTAAGTGGCTAGGGTGTACAGCGGAATGGAGAAAAGCACGTGCTGGATCAGAATTATCTTTCCGTCAGGCGATAAAATCACGTTGTGCCATCCCTCTAACTTCCTTCTAATTTTGCTAACCAGATCGTCAGAAATCCCGACATTGGATCAGCCATACACCAGCAGGCACCCTAAATATGAGAAGGGTGGGTACACGACTGTGAAGGAGGTGATATTAGAGAGGTTGGCGGAGTGTCCTCTATCGGTAGAATGATGCACGTAAATAACACTTTTGTTAGGGTTGACTCGTTGTCCTGAGCATTTAGAGTATCTTTAGAGTATACAGTTGACCACCTCTACGGAGCCAGTATCTCTGGAGGAGAATATAATGATGTCGTCTGCGTAGGCCAAGTGGGTGATGATCGGGCAGTCGCTGACGGTATGGTAGTGCTGGAAGGGGGTGTCGACCATTTTGTTCAGATTTCTACTCAGAGCTTCGACGGCTGTAATGAAGATGGTAAACGAGAGAGGGTCTCCCTGTCTGACTCCGCGACTGGATTTGAAAAATCCCTCTGGTTGGCCGTTGATAACGGTGGAGAACCACGAGTTGCTGATCGATCTCCAAACAATATAAATCCAGATCTCCGAAAACCCGAAGGCTCTGAGCACCCAAATCATGAATTGCCAATCTAGTCTGTCATATGCCTTCTCCATATCCTGTTTAATAGCGATGTTGCCTCCCCTTGATGAAAATTTCATACAGGTAATCAATTCTTGGGCCAACATTATGTTGTCAAGGATGCTACGACCGTGAACAAATCTGCTTTGTTCTTCCGATATGATTTTAGGAAGGAGACCGTTCATACGGTTGGCTATGATCTTGGAGATGATTTTATTGGTGAAAGTACATAAGCTTATAGGCCAGAAGTCTTTAAAAGTTTTTGGGTTGTCCTTCTTGGAAATGAGGATGAGGTTGGCGCTGGAGATCGATTGGGATACCTAGGTCCATGGAAGAAGGCGATTACTGTCTCGTGGAAGTTCGATTTGATAATGTTCCAGCAGGATCTAAAGAAGACTCCAGTGAAACCATCTGGGCCGGGGGCACTGTGTTCGTTCAGAGCCCACACTACATCTTTTACTTCAAGTTCAGAGGGTAAGAGCTACAGTTGGGTGTTGTCTTTATCTTCAATCAAGCGAGGGATCGCCATAAGGAAATCATCGTCTCTGAAAATGTCTTCTTTGGTAAAGTGTTGGGAGTAAAATATCGCCGCGACTGCTTGAATATCCCTTTGTTCCTTGAGGGTGCGCCCGTTTTTATTCTTGATCTGGTGTAGGTGAAGTTGTTGTCTGCTCCCCTTGACGCAAGAGTGAAAGTAGCTTGTATTCTTGTCTCCTTCTATGTCCTAGGTCAGTCTGGCTTTCTGTTTCCAGAATTCTTTCTCGACTTTGAGCTAAAACTTCAAAAGGGCTCTGGTGAGGTTGAGAGAGGTTCAAACCGAGGGGGAACCATCTCTAGCGAATAGGATCTAAACCCGGGAAATGTCGTCCTCTGTAATTCGGACACTTGAAAGATATCACCGAAGGCATCCTTGCTCCATTTCGATAGGTCTATTCTCATAGCTTTAAGTTTGTCAGCAACTCGAACGAGAGGGTCTGGGGCTCCATTCCCCCTCCAAGCCTCAGTTATAATGGCTCTAAACTACGGGTGGTGACTCCAAAAGTCTAGGAATCTGTAGCATTTCTTGGGCTGATTAGTATTTCTACAGACCTCGATGAGAAGGAGGGAGTGGTCCCATTTAGTGGCATTGAGGTATGTAAGGCTGGATTTAAGGTCAAGATCTGCCTACTGTGCATTTATAAGAGCGCAATCCAGGCAGAAATATTACCGACGGGCTCCTTCCTGCATGTTGCACCACGTGAAGACGTTACCGGTGTACTGGAGAGGAGACAGGTGGGCGTTGAAGATGAAGTTGACGAAGTTGGACATGGCGAACGGAGGGGGGCCTGCCTTTGGACTTCTCTTCCCTACAAGTGATAGTGTTAAAGTCACCGACACATAGCCATGGGAGATGAGGGTATTGAAGTTGGGTCCCCATCAGGGAGTTCTAGAGCTGTTTACGCTCTAAAATATCGTAGCTGCCATGGGTTGCAGATAGGAGCGCCCGACTAGGAAGCATTGGGTGCTCAACCCAACATGATAGCGTCTGGCACGAGTCTTGAATGACGTCGTATTTTACCTCCGCCATGAAGACGATCCAGGTGTTATGACATCCGGCAATAGAAGCGTTGAAACCTAACTGCATCTATTGATTTCGATTCTATAAAATCTCTTGAGACATTAATCTTCTCAAGGTGGGTTTATTAGCTAGGCCCCGGACATTCTAAGAAAGAATGTTTATCATTTGGGTGATTGTGGGAGGGAGAGGTTGGTGAGCTTCGCGGCTGATCTAGTGACCATGGTCGTGACCACTGTCAAGCTTCTTTTATTTATTTTTTTGTGAGACCCGCCCGTCTTGTTGGTCGTGGTGGTGTCGCTGACCTTGATGGAGTCTGCTGCCTCCTTTTTTGGATGCAGGTAGACTTCTCCCTTAATTTCAGCTAAAGTATCGAAGAAGCTATCTATGCTGGTAATGCCTGCATCAAGCCCTTGTTACAACCTGTCTACTTGAGTTTGACCAAGGTTGGCCAGGAGATCTGCTTGTTTTACTGTTTCGGTGAGGGTAGGGTTGTGTAAAGAGTGCGATTCTGGTTCCAATGTAGGTACGTCAGGCAAATTTTTTATGGTTTCGTCCCCGACTATGGTCGTCGTTGATGTGCCGTTTGGTGTCTGCGTGTTAAACTCTATTTCATTCTGATTGTTGTCAGGAATGGTGTCCTCTTGATTGTTTATATCTCCGGTCTCGAGTAATACTTTAAATTTGTTAGAGAGGTTAATTTTTGAGTTTTTGGTGGTGGCTGAGGGTCTACCTGAAACAGGTGGCTGTGATGGTTTCGGGCTAGCAGGTTTTCTTTTACTGTTTTTAAAGCAGAGGTAGGATTTGGGTAGAGGGAGGAGGGGAAGCTTGTTGTTGTTTTGTCTATTGTCCTTCCTCTTCGTAGTGGGTCTCTTCAGCTTCGGATGTGCTTTGAAGCAAAGCTTGGTGGTGTTGCCTCTCATATGGAAGTGCTTGCAGAATATAATCTTATTGTCGTACATGATTTATTGGGTGTGCAATTTGTTTTCGAGAGATATTTTGATAAAGTTCGGGAGGTCTTTTGACAGGTCAAGTTCCATGCAGATTTTAGCATAGTTGACCCTGGATAAGTTACTGGTTTCTTCAGCTATCGCGACGAATGTGCCAAAGGAGTTGGCGATCCTCTTCATCGCAGCCGGGATGACGCAAATCAGTGGTGGGTTGGGTAGGGTAACCCAGGCTAACACTATGGCGGAGTCTTCTTTGGGGTTAAAGTTTGGGGACCATTTGATGATACTCATGGAGTAGGAGTCTATCCTACTGTCGCCCTTCATCCAGACCGTCTTGTGATCTGTCTCTGACGAGAGGTAGAGAAGTATGTGTTGGGGGTCCATGGGGGTAGCCCTGTATACTATGGTGAGACCACAGGATGTGATGGCTTCTTGTACGCAGAGGAGTTTAGGGCAGCCAGTAGGAAATTTGAGAATGCGGGTGAGGAAGAAAGGGGTGGATAGGGAAGATATGTCATGCATCGAGAAGGAGACAATGATGTCTAAGACGTTGGGGAAGGTCATGGGTTCCAGTTCAGGCAGCGCCAAATTAGAGATGATGGGGAGCTGATCAGGCCTCACTACGGTAGCGAACGTTTGGAGCAGGGGCGACACCTGATGAGAAGTCCCCTCACCTGCCGGCCCAACAGGCTTTGGGGCCACAGGTGGTGTCACGACCCGCACCCTAGAGTAAGGGCACGAGACGTGGGTACGTCCAGCCTACACCGCAGTGTCGGCGGTAGAACGCTGTCCTAGGTCACAACATCTAATCAATATAAAGCTTAAACAGTTTATCCTCCCCGAATGGGGGTGTTATAGCAGAAAGTAACTCAATCACTACTAAGGCAGGTGAAAAGATAGCAGATAGATAGATAGGAGAAACTGCAAAAATGAAAGGAACATCTCAAGTACATCAGAAAGTCTAAGTGTCTAGATAATTTATATCCCAAATCCCAAGTACTAATATATACAATCATCCAGAATGAATATAAATAAGACATCCTAGTCTAGAGGAGTGTCGTCCACAGCTAAGGGCTCCTGCTGGTCCAAGTCACAGCTGTCATCTAAAGTAGCCCCATAATAAGTAGGGCAGCCAGCCTCGTCCTCATCCTCTTTAATATTTTAACAGGTCCAGTCAGGACGGGAATGAGCACAATACATCTCAACAAGTCATAGCAGGAAAGGAAATATAATCATGCTAGAGAATAAAATACAGGAACTGAAGAATAGCATAATGTAAGAGAGAGACTGTAAGTAAATATCTATGATATGTATAAAAAGACAGTGCTAGTGATTCAGAGTACTGCATAAACATGTGAATGGCTAAGGACTGATTCATGATTACACAACAGGGAATTGATTCATGATTACACTACTTGGATTTATTCACATGTTCATTTATACTCTCCGATCCCCAATCAATACACAAGGATCCATTCAAGTTACGTTAAGATTCATGATTATACTACGTTGCCCAAAAAGGGTGATTCAGGAATTGATTCGTGAAGGCTTGGTGATCATGAGGGTACATGAGTCACAAGCTGATTCCCGAAGATTCATGATAATAGAAGCATGAGATACGTGATGTAAGTGAAAACACATAAAACAAAAGTATCTGATGCTCCCAAGAAGGATAACATCTCATGAAAGGATCCATATAGTACCAACCGTGATCCAACGTGTCAGCCTCAAGTAAGATAGTCTAAAGCAGGAAATATAATCCTAAACATGATATGAAATGATCAGAGAATGTACTCGCCTGGTATCTGAGTGTCAAACTGAAAAGTACTGTCCGAGGAGTGGTGTCTGGCTCCTATTCAGAACAGCACAAGTCACAACAAGTCCAGAATGGTAAAATTAAACACTGTAATGCATTCTACATGAATCTAGGTCAGACTAGGCCAAAGTCAACTCTTGGTCAACTCTGGTCAACCCTAGAAGTCAAACTAGGTCAAACAAGTCCACACTAGGTCAAACTAGTCTACACTAGTCTAGCAAGTCTATTCTAGGTCTAACAAGGCTATACAAGCTCAATCTAGGTTCATTAGCTAAGCAACACAACCCTAGGCCATAGGCTAAATACCATATACATACCTATACCAGTATCACATATGAATGTATATGTATATCTCATATATATATAGGCATGTGCTTAGCACATGAGCTATCATATAACACATAGGCTAGTATATCCATATGCCCACATATTATATATATATATATATATATATATATATATATATATATATATATATATATAAATCACTCACCTACATATATTATAGGATACTAATACATACATATACCCTATACACCATTTCAAGTTACCATAATAGATACCCAATAGAATACACAAACTTATATATATATATATATATATATATATATATATATATATATATATATATATATATATATATATATATATACATACATATACACATTACATATATATATATATATCTACAATAGGAGTAGGTTATAGAGAGGGGAAAACTCAAGTGTTCATGTGTATGTGTGTGTGTGTGTAGTGATAGGGTGATCTGTGAGGGTGTCCATGTGTGTGAAACAGTGAGTGATAGGCTCAGCTTAGCACAGGAAAAATCAGTTAGAAGCCAATGTTCTCAGGTTTTTCAAAGAACATAGGTTGGTTCTAACATCCGAAAAATCCAGAATTTCATTCCCAGTCACAAATCAGTTCAACATTCCATTCATTCCCCATACTCTCAGGTTTTCAAAGAACAAAGGGTTCAGTTATGAACATTCTGGAAAAATAGGATTTCAGTGCAGGAATTGAAGACAGGGATGTATGCAGTGTATATATACCTACATATCAAATCCTAAACCAACAATCAGTTCACTGGAAACTCAGGATTGAGCTAAAACAGGGAAACTAATTCCTGTGTGTGACAGAAATGCAAATCTCAGGTTTCCATTCAACAGGAAACCACTAAGAAGTCTCAGGTTTAAAAACATCCTAACAATCCTAACATGATGCTAAAAGTGTAGTAGATTAAACATCACCTACAACATGTTATCAACCATTAAAAGAAATCAACCGGAACAAAACAGTGAATATTCACTGATACCAAAATCTCAGATTTGAAAGCTTTCCTTAACAATTAAACCCAGTTGATATCCTCACATGAACCCAATACAAAATCCTTACATAAAATAATACCTGCTAGGTTCATATAATGAAATTCGACAGTGAAATCAGTGGAGCATTGCACTGATACTCATACAGTGTCAGAAATAGGAACCCAGTCCAAACAATTAAATCTTGTAACCCTCTAAAACTGAGAATTAGCTCTAAACCAAGTTGTCAAATGTTTAGGTAATTCAAACTACAACTAACACTTAACATTAATCAAGAAAATTAATGAGGGGTATTACCTGAATAGTGATTCATCTCACTGATAAATCCATCAGTGAATGAACACCATTCCAGCCTTGTTCGAATCCAAAACCAACCCAAATACTAAACTACTATGCAATCCTAAACTATCACATATTAATAGACATATTAGGATCCTAATTATCAATTTAAAACATGATTAAAACATTTCAAACTAGATAATTGCACAGAGCATCACACAACACGTAAACACACAGGTTGCACAGCCATGCTGACCAGTGTGCGTGTCCGCACGCACCCGACACGCTACCTAGTGACACGAAACTTAGGGAGTGTCACGACAGACACTGCCCCTTGCTCCGTGTCAAAAATCAGGTACCCACGTGCCTTGGGCAGCCCGCACGAGCACGCTGGTAGCAGGGGAGCTACAGTGCTCGTGCACGCGCGCGTGCACCCGTGTCTGCACGTATCCATATCGACACGACACGACAAGGAAACTACCTCAGTGTCTCAAATTCGTGTAAGCGACACAAAAATCTAAATTTCTATTCAAATACAATTTGAAAATTCGAACGAAATGCCCTTTGTGGTATTTCGTCGAACACCTGCAACTGTCACTGATACGTGTCCGATACGGACACGTACAGGACACAAAACTTGGGAAACCCTATACCTACAGAATCAGGACACCTAGGGCTAGATGAATATGCAATTTAAACCTAGTTTTAATGGGTGGAATAGAATGTACCTATAGGTGTTTCTCAACACAAAAAGCTCTTCAAAGAGGGAATCTCCACAAGCCACCAAATCAATCAAATCGATTCAAACCTGTGATTGGACTCCACCAACAGCAAGAGAACATTGATTAGGTCCTAATGGAAGAAATTTCATTCAAAAAGGAGTCCTATTGATTAAACTAGGAAAGAATTAAAGAAGGCTTACCTATTTCCTTAAGAGAATGAAGAACTATTAAAGAAAGAGGCTCAAATCCCCATAGAGACATTATATAGGCAAGGGGGGGTCTCTTGGCTGGTCATAAAGTTAGGGTTAGGTTTTTTAGGTTTCATCCTATGGCTAGGATTGAATCAAGGGAAATAGATGGTCTAGAACAAAGGGTTCTATCTTAGTCCTTTGCAAATCAGTTAACCATGACTAAACTTGACTTAACCCCTTAACCAACCCATCTAATTCTCAAAGTGGCTCACTAAATTAGTCATGACTCATCTAGGTTAGGTCCAATTTAGGTTAGGCTAACCATAAACACAAGGCAATAATTATATTAGTATTTAAATCACACCATTCAATTAAATTATTTAAAAATTCCTAATAATATATTTTAAATTCAAATAATGCAAAAATGATAAAATTATCCTCAAACTAAAATTATGGTAGTGACAGGGGGGACCACAGACAGCAAAGAATTCTGGCCAAAGCAGGGGCAAGGAAGTGCGACCAAGGGTGTGAGATGACCCGCGCAAGAGCTGAGAGGCACGACCAGGGATGGTACGAGATGACATGCTCGCAGCAGACTGAGTGGCGCAGGAAAGGATGGCGCAGGGACAGAAATGCCAGATGGTGTAGACGCCACTGAGAACAGGGTTGGTACGAGCTGACCTGCGCACAGACTGAATGGTGCAGTCAGATATGGCGCTTGGGCAGAAGTACCAGATGGTGCAGGGTTGATGACCGACCCGACGCCTTTAGGCGCAGGTTGGAAGGAGGGTTGACCGGCACTGGTCCTGGATGGTACCAGTTGGTACGAGGATGGCACAATGTCAGGTTCGCGTAGGCGGGATATGGTGCCACATATGAAGGGCGCCTCGGAGGGCAAGCCATTGGCGTAGAGAGCATCAGAGGGCAGTCGAGAGGAAAATGGTGGGATTCAAATTCGAATTAGAATTAGAATAGGAAATAGGGTGAGGCAACGTGAGACAAGAAAGGATAGGCGCTCCACCCAATAAGAGAGGAGCTACCATAGGGGCAGAGGAGAGTGGTAGGGGATCAAGGCAAATCCTGGACGAAGGTGGAGGGGCAAACGGTAGGGCCAAGATAGGGGGCGGCGACCACGGGGGGCCCTACGCCCATCAGAGCTAGTTGGGCCGCCGTCCAAGGGGACGGGGCTGGACAGGGGTTAAGCTGAACGTAGCTGGCCGGAGGAGGCTTCCTAGAGGGGGCCCCACTTCCAAGGGGGAGCCGACTCATACGCAACAACCTCGCCAGCTGGCGCGGCTAGACCACAGGAGGTTACCGAAATGACGGCCGAACACGAGAAGCACCACGATGCCGACGAGCGAGCGTCGGGAAGCAAAGCAACAGAGGAGGGGGGAAGAGGAAATGGAGGGGTTATAGGGGGGCACCACCAAGACCACAGGGCCACCGACCGAGAGAACTTTACCTGTGCCGAACTACAAAGAACCGAGCGGACTCAAGCGGCCGCCGCAGCGGGAGACCCCCGACTCCTATATATATATATATATATATATTTTCTATATATATATATTTTCTTTATATATATATATATATATATATATATATATAAACAAACCGAACGTTTATTGATGTATCAGGCGTAAAATGCCGAAGCCTATACAAGTAAGCATGCCAAGTGCGAAGAAAAAACAAAAGCAAAACCAAACAAAGCGCCAGAAGGCACTGCAGACGGGCTAACACATCGCCTACAAAAACCGTTCCGAGGAGTGGGAGCAGCGGTTCTTGAGTTTAAGAATCTGAAGAAGAATTTCGCGGATCAGTTGAGCCGCATTGTATAGGCGATCTTCATACCTGAATTTATTCCAGTTCTTCCAGAGCACCCAAATACCAGCGGCTGCTACGATCTGATGACAATGGGAGTCGCCCCAGTTGGCCTGGAGATCGTTGAAGCCCCGGGCCGATGCCTCTTCCTGCATCGGCGAGCAAGGTCCCGCCAAATCTGATCAACCAGATCTCCGGAGATGAGTATGTGCTTCACTGTTTCTGGTTTGTGGGAGGTACAACAGTGACAGTTGGATGCTTGGCTGAAGCCTATGGTGGTTAGGGAGTCGTTGGTCGAAAGATTCCTGCACTGAGCTCTCCAGATCAGGAAAGAATACTTGTTGGGTATACATGTTTGCTAGAATGGAGCAATCAAAGTGGACAGCACACCTCCGGCCCTGACCTCGTGCCTAGCTGATGCCATTGAGAACGATCCTCCGATGGCGGGGGCCCAAATCAGGGTGTCTGGGAGATCGTTGATCCGCATGTCCGCGGCGGCGATCCCGAGCGTCGCCTACGACCCGATCCAATCTCGAATGCGATCCCATCGCCAACCCGCAGCGTTGCTCCATAGATCCCATATCGTGCAGTTCGGTGGAGCCTGTGGAGAGAGATAGAACACCATGTCACCAATCCACCTTTCGTGGCAAAGCGACGAGGTGCCATTTCCAAGCCGCAATCGGATAAGGGGTTCAGCTAGCTGACGACCGTGAAGAATTTGATGCCAGAAAGCTGATGAACGGTTGTTTGCCGCGGCCGACGATGGGTGTGCGTGTGGGAAGTATCTAGCTTTCATGAATCGAGTCTAGATCGAGTTATGAGATCTAATCTTCCTTTCATGGAGCAGGCATCCATAATGTGAGCTAATTTGATAAATCCGAGGCCCCCTTCGTTCGTCGGTTTGGCTATCATGTCCCAGCTGGCCCAATGGTGCTTATTCTTACCATCTTGATGACCCCAAAAGAAGTTGGCAAATCGGGTCTCCAGGGAGTATAGCACCTTCGAAGGCGGGAAGCTGGCGGCTAGGGTGTAGATAGGGATGGAAGACAGAACGTGCTTGATAAGGATCATCTTACTACCTGGGGAAAGAGTAGCATTGTGCCAGCCCTCGATCTTCTTCCTAGTCTTGCTAACGAGCCAGCTGAAGATAGCCGAATTAGATCTACCATACACCAGAGGGCATCCCAGGTAGGTGAATGGTGGGTATACGGTGGTGAAGGAGGTGAGATTGGTGAGAGTGGCCGAGTGGCTCTTGTCTGCTTTGTGGTGGGTGTATATGACACTTTTGTCTTGATTGATCTTTCAACTGGAACATCTGGTGTATTTTTCCAGGATGTTACAGACCACCTCCACAGATCCTATGTCACTGGAGGAGAAGATGAGGATGTTATCGGTGTAAGCCTGGTGGGTTATTAGGGGACAGCCGGCGGTAGTATAAAAGTGGTAGAATCTGGGGATGTTGGCCATGTCGTTGAGATTTCTGCTAAGAGCTTCTACGACAATAATGAATATGGTGGAGGAGAGAGGGTCACCTTGACGAACCCCTCGGGTGGATTTGAAAAAACCTTCTGCTTGACCGTTGATGACAGTGGAGAACCATGAGTTGCTAATGGATCTGTATATGATGTCTATCCATGTTTCGGAGAAGCCGTATGCCCTGAGAATCCAAATCAAGAATTTCCAGTCCAGTCGATTGTAAGCCTTCTCCATATCAAGCTTGATGTCGATATTACCCCCTCTGGACGGGAATTTCATGCATGTTATCATCTCTTGGGCTAGGAGGATGTAATCAGTGATGTTCCGTTCTGTGACAAATTTGCTCTGTTCCTCGGAGTGATCTTGGGGAGGATGTGGGCCATACGGGTGGCGATGGTCTTAGAGATGATTTTATTGGCGAAGGTGCATAGGTTGATCGGTCTAAAATCTTTGAAGGTCTCCGAGTTGTCTTTTTTAGGGATTAAGATGAGGTTGGCACGGGATAAAGATTTTGGATAGCGCGCTCCTTGGAAGAAGGCGATAGCGGCTTCGATCATATCGGTGTGAATGATGTTCCAATAGGGCCTGAAGAAAACCCCTAAGAATCTGTCTGGACCAGGAGCGCTGTGTTCGTCAAGGGCCTATACCACGGACTTTACTTCTTCCGCGGAAGGGGGGTTAATAGAAGTGCATTATCCCGCTCTTCGATTAATGGAGGGACCTTAGCCAGGAAGGTCTCGTCTTTGACCATGACGTCTTTAGTAAAAATTTTAGAGTAGAAGTTGGCAACAGCCGCCTGGATGGACCTCTGATCTTTGAGTTAGCTGCCGTTATCGTCAGAGATTTGATGAAGAGTGAGTTGATGCCTGCGGACCAAATTCGTTAATTGGCGGGGCGGGATGGGACGGGTCAAAAAAATGTTAGAACCGGAACAGGCTCGACCCGTTCGAAACGGGTCCGAACGGGGCTGACCTGCGGGTGCAAACGGGTACAAAAAAGTTAAAAAATTATAGAATAGTAAACATTTACATATATTCTATTATCTATAAGAACAAAATAAGTCTTATATCTTCCCAAATTTCTAGAATTTGTTTACTAAACAACAATTTGTTATATTATCTATAAACTATAGTAGAAAAAAAAATCCAAAATTGATAAAAAAATACATACCCCTAGAAACGGGTCGATCCCGGGCCCCGTTTATTTTGAAAATAGGACCCGTCCCGTCCCGTTAGTGTCACATGACCCGTCCCGTTTAAATTTTAAAATTTAGGAACCGGCTTGTTTGAACATTTTATAGTTCGGACCAGGTCGGAACCGCAGATCTTGGAACCGTATGCCCACCCCTAGTTATAGTTGATTGATTCTGCTACCAAATCTTCTCTTTCTTTCTGGTTTTTACAAAGCATTACGTTATCAATGTCTCTCGAGGAGTTTTAGTCCACCGGCTGACCATTTGAGGAGTTTCAGGCAATCGATTTCTTCTCAAGATAAGGGGAGTGTTGACCCATCCGGTCACAGTCAACTTGATTTCGATAATTAACATAAACTTCGAGTTGATATATGAAATACGAGACTAGTAAGGATGTATTTAATCAATTCAGAAGCGGTGAATCAGTCGAATCATTTTATATTTTATTCTGTATTTTTATTTATTGAGTCTAGGACTTTGTGAGTCGGATCACACAGTAAATTAGTTGAATCTCCACTCAAATAAATCATATACAATTATCCCAAAATGATTCCAACTAAATATTAAAATTTATTTGAACCAAAATCTGCCCCTAACATTCTAGAATTCAGGAAACCGAACCGAACTCGGTGCTCCTGAAAACCCTCATAGTCAGAATGAGCCATCCATTCTCTTGGCACCCAACATTCAAAAGTTCGAATGTTAGGGCATCCGAGTTCTGCCCGAACTCTGTCCCAACAGATGTTATAAATAGAGAAAAAACTTTTATTTCAATCATCAATTCATTCTTTCTCTTTTCTATTTTATACAAGCCATTCAATCTTCAAATTTTGAAGACAACTTATATTCTTCTAAGTGTCAGTGTGTTTCCGAGAAGTGGTCCAGTTTTACAATCTTGGTGTACCAAAGCTATTTTGTTTAGAGTTGAAGTCGTCGTGCCCTTCGGATAAAAGCACGAGGTGGTAAGAAGTCGACGTGTCTTTTGAATAAAAGCACGTGGTGTGACTGTTATTTCACAAATAGTGGATTAAGTCCGAGCAAGAGTTCTCGGGACTGGACTAGTCCTCGTAGATGGATTCCAGGATAAATTTTTTGGTGTTTTGAGTTTGCTCTCTATAACTCTATTGTTTACTTGTCTTTATTATACACAGTATTATACACTGCCTTCTCATTACTCAATTATTTTTAAATTAGGAATTTTGCTTCTGCTACACTATATTCACCCCCTTGAGTTGTCATCGATCCCATAATTGGTATCAAAGTAAAGTTTCTCTAAAGTGGACTAACGTTCCTAGAGAAATGGCAACCATGAAACCCATATACACTAACAATGGTGAAGGCCAGTAACAAATAGGCCTCACCTATTTGATGGCATAAACTATACATATTGAAAGACACGCATGAGTTTTTAACTCAAGTCACTTGATTTCGATTTTTGGTCAATTGTTATTGATGGTTACAAGAAACCAGCTCGAATCGTTATGGATGGGAGCTGGTTGAGAAACTTCATGACAAATATACTGATCATGAAAAGAAACAAGTAGGTCTTGATGCAAAAGCTATAAATGCTTTATACTGTACAGTAGATAGAAAAAAATTCAAGAGCCTCTACATGTGCCACATCTCACGAGATTTGAAAAGTTCTTGAGGTAACTCATGAAAGAACTTCACAAGTGAAGGAATTTAAAGTCTCAAGACTTACACAAAAATATGAGGCATTCAAAATAAAGCCTAATAAGACTATCACCAATATGTTTACTTGTTTCCTAGATATTGTTAATTCTTTATCTTATCTTGAAAAAGATTACAGTAATCATGAAAAGATATGCAAGGTGCTTCGAGGGCTAACCAAGATCTGGAATCCTAAGGCAACTGCTATCATTGAAGGAAACAATTTGACAATAATGACTCTCGAGATACTAATGGGAAAGCTTATGACACATAAGCTTGATTTAAAATTTTTTGAAGAGTCAACACCAAAGGAGAAGACCATTGCATTCAAAGTACATCACAAGATAGCCTCCAATGAAGAAATTAAGAATGACAGTTCAGACAGTGAACAAATGGCCCTCATGACTCAGAACTTCAGAAGATTTCTAAAGTATGAATAATCACACAAAAAGAAGAGAGATCCAAACTATGATGAAGAACCGATCTGCTACAACTGCAAAAAGATATGCCATATCAAGAAGGATTGTCCTACTGCAAGAAAGAAAAATTGATATGAATCTTCGGGTAAGAGAAGATCATTATCCAAGAATTATGCTAACATAAGCATTTGGTGTGAAAGTGAGGCAAAAGATTCTGAAGAAGAAGAGAAACCTTGCAACATAGCAAATCTATGCTTTATGGCTACAGATGCAAAGGTAACCACTAACCCTTTATATGAAGACTTTATATTTGATAAGTTTTCTGATGCATTCAGTGATTTATTAAAAGATCAAAAGAAGATGATAGACATGTATAAGAATGCAAAGAAAGAGCTAAAGGTAGTACACATTGCATATATGGAGCAATCTCAAATACTAGAAGATATTAGAGATAAATCTTCTTCTAGTAACACGGATGAGATTTTTTCTTTGAAATTGAAATTACATGACACTCTTGAGAAGCTTGAGAAAGCAAATCAAGAAAATATAAAACTCAATGATCTCTATGAAACATAGAAGGAGGAAACATATTATTACTGCTCAGAGGATAGATGCACTCATGGTTAATTATAATGAAGCATGTGATATCTCTAAAAAGTTATAGATAAATCTAGGAAAACAGGTATTTCAACCTGTGACTCAGGTAAACACAAATCACTTTTCTAAACACAAACCCAATACCACTAGATCTTTGAGAAATCATGCATTCATTTATAGATATTCACACAAGACACCACATGCTATTTCAAAGACATACATGCCTGATTTTCTAAAGACACCTAGCACAAACACATCTGCTACATGTCACTACTATGTTTAAAAGGACAAGTATCACATCAGTACAAAATGAGAAAATTAGTAGATATGTAAATATATGTTTGGGTTCCAAAGACTAACATATCAGGACCCTAAAAAGGTGGGTACCAAAAGTTTCATCTTCAACTTGTGTTGTAGGTGGACCTATCCCCTCGTACTAGAAGCAAGTAGATTCTCGATAATGGTTGCATTAGACACATGACAAGTAATACTAATATGTTTGCAACTATATCGATGAAAAAAAGAAGGCTATGGCTCATTCAGTAATAAACTTATAGGACATATCATAGGTAATGGTAACATAGGTACATCTCCCTCTCCTACTATGGATGATGTTTGTTTGGTAACAGAATTAAAACTGACCTACTCATCATAAGTCAATTAGCTGATCATGGTTATGGAATTAATTTTATGAAAGATAAATGTTCTATTTATGAGAGATCATCCGGAATAGTTACTTATAAAGGAATAGGAGAAGACAACATACATGTTTTCTATCTTCCGGAGGATACTAATAATACAAGAAAGTGTCCATACACATCCCAAGATGAGAGTTGGCTATGGCATATGCATCTTGGACATGTGAACATGAACACTATTGCAAGATTATCCACAAAGAAGCTGGTAAGAGGCTTACTTAATATTTCTTTCAAGAAAGATATGGTTTGTGCTGATTGTGAAAAAAACTAAGCAATCGGATCATCTTTTAAATCAGTAAATGCTGTAAGCACTTCAAGACCTCTTCAACTTTTACAAATAGACTTGTTTGGACCAAGTAGGGTCGCCAACCTTGATAGTAAATTATATGCCTGTGTAATAGTTCATGATTTTTCAAGATTTACTTGGGTTTATTTTCTTTCAAATAAAAATGAGGCATTTTCTTAGTTTGTTACTTTTTGTAAAAAGGTCAAAAACGAAAAAGGCATCATGATTACTCGTATCCGAAGTGATCATGGTGACGAATTCGAAAATCATGATTTCAAAACTTTTTGTGAGTCAAATATTTTTTCGTATGAATTTTTTTGTCCAAGAACTCTCTAACAAAATGGTGTTGTGGAGTAAAAGAATTGAACTCTTGGAGATATGGCTAGAGTTATGCTAAATTAGTACAAACTTTCGAAATACTTCTAGGCCAAAGCTGTTTATACAGCCTGCCATGCACTAAATAGGATTCTTATTCGTCTTATTTCAAAAAATATACCTATGAGTTGTGGTTTAATAGAACTCCTAATATCAGCTACTTTAAAGTGTTTGGTTGCAGATATTTTATTCTCAACACTTAATACAACTTAGGTAAGTTCGATGAAAAAGCTGATGAAAGGATATTTTTTGGATATGACGCAAAGAGCAAAGGATTCAGAGTATTCAATAAAAGATTCCTAATGGTTGAAGAATTAGTACATGTTGCATTTGATGAGTTGAACGTCCAAAATTCAAATGACAGTGATAATGAAGATATTGGTAGTATATCAAGCAAACCACCCGAAGATGTGCCAACCACGTACCTGGAAAGTCTGTCTAAATGATTACAATTCTCCACAGACCATCCAGAAGAATTGGTTATAGGTGATTTTCTAAAGGTGTAAGTACCCGTTCTACTAATATAGATATTTGTGCAAATGTAACTTTTATTTCTAAGATAGAACCAAAAAACACACTAGAAGCTTTTGGTGATGAATTTTGGACTTCTGCAATGCAAGAGGAACTTAACCAATTTGAATAAAATCAAGTTTGGGAACTTGTTACCAGACCTAATAATCACCCGATCATTGGTACCAACTGAATTTTCTGAAATAAACTAAATGAGAATGGTATGGTCACATGTAACAAAGTATTTATTATAGCATAAGGCTATAACCTGGTTGCCATTAAATATCAAAGACAGGTATTACAGAAATACTGAAATTGATTGCAAACTCGCTTGTACAAAGAAGAACCTAGAAAGAAATCCTAGAAAATAATCTATGTATAATTATTTAGTTTTTGATTCTGGAGGGTGACGGTGGAGGCTCGGGAAAGTGTATCAACTCTGCCTTACTCCTTGGACTATCCGATACAGTCTTTAGCTCTTGAAAAAATTGCCTTTTGAAGGTTGCCAGCCTTTTGTAGGGGTGTAGCACCCTGCTATTTATTGTGGTATATATTTTGAGCCGCATAGATGGCCTGTGGCCATGTGGCTAATCAGCACGTGAAGACCTGCACTTTGGCCGCAAGCTGTCGATTTGTTAGGATTTTGTTACAGTAAATCTGGTGGTTGAGACTTGGTCAGCCTGCCACGTGTCCTATCACAGGATAGGAATTATTTTGAGCCGCATGAGTCTCTCAGTTTTCGATCATGTTGGGCCGCGTAAGACTCATGCGGCTTAAGTCACAATCTTCCTTAGTTCGCATATAGCTTAAGGACTTTTAAGCCGCATAGGTTCTGTATTTTGGGCCGCATAGAGCTCATACGGCTTGGGTTACAATCATCCTTGGCCGTATGAAGTTCTGAGACCTTGGGGCCGCATATGTTTGAGCTGCATAAGGTTCATGCGGCTTGGGTAACATTCATTCTGGCCGCATGAAAGCGCATGAATCCTGTCTTTGGTGACATGACATTTTGTCTGCTCACGTTTTACGTCTTATCTTTTTTTGTCAGAGTGTCAGAGCTGTCATTTTTGTCATTTTTGACAGAATTTGTTAACTTTATCAGACGAACTCATCAACTTGGCCGTATATCTTTCTTCTGCGGCTCGAATCAGTCTGGTTGTCGATGGGCCACATAGGGTGTTGAATCTATCATGAGGCTCTCCTTTATGCGGACCAGTTTGGCCTAAAATACTTATGCGGCAAATTGTGACCCGCATGAACCCCATATTTTCTATGCTTCTACAAGACCTCCTTCAAAGTTTTCAAATTACAAATTTGGAGCACTTTGAATAAGAAGCATGAAAATATGTCAAGCCGCAGGGAGTCTTTAGTCGCAAGAAATTTTTGAGCCGCATGAGAGATCTTGAGCCACAGAAAAATCTTGAGCCGTAGAGAGACCCCATCCATCCTGTCAGCTGTCACTGCTGTATTTAATTTTTTTGATTTAGTTTTGGATTTGGGTTATCTTTTCGAGATAAAGTCGATGGTTACTAGGGATAAAATCCCCAAACGTCATCATTATCTTTAATGATTTCGAGAATCGAAGTGGCACTTTTCAGAAACTCTATAAATAAGGGTCATTTGAAGAGAGATTTTCTCTTTCACCTTCTTCTCTTTCGTCTTCATCTTTCTCTCTCAATGGCTCCAAAAGCTTCCAAGTCGACCGGTGCTGCGGCCAAAAGGAAAGGACTTGCCTCTCCGTCGAGAGCGGTGGACTCTCCTTCCATTCATTCCGACGTACAACCCCTATCAAAGGTAAGAACAGTGGGAAGACGATGACTAAAATTTTAGATGGCCATATCACATATTTTATACGCAGGCCTCTGCTATATCGCTTTCTGTGCTTTAAGCCTGGTCGATGCCTGACCTATCTCAGTTAGACCGCATGTGTTCTATATGATAGGGCCGCATGGGCTGAGCTGCATAAGCGCTGCACATTCAAACCTGAACCACATAAGTGACCCAGGACTGATCTGCATGAATACTATATAACTGTGCCGTATAAGTGCCTCCTGATTGAGCCGTATGGGTGTCTCATGTTTTGAGCCGCAGGAGTACTTCATGAGCCGCATGAACCCCCTAAGTGCCTTATGACTTAGCCGTATGAAAACTTCATGACTGAACCGTATGAGCACTTCATGACTGAGCCGTATGAACCCCCTAAGTGCCTCATGACTGAGCCGTAAGAGCACTTCATAACTTAAGCCGCATAAGTGCCTCATAAGATCCTCACGACTGAGTCGTATGAGCACCGTATGATCGAGCCGCATGTGTCTCATGTTTTTCGCTATGCCGCATAGGTTCTGTTTGGCTAGGTCGTATGGCTGAAGAGATGAACTTCCTCTAACTTTATTTCTTCTTTGTCCTTTGCAGTGAACTTGCCCATAGCTCCATCGGGAGAGCTCTTGATAGGATATGCCCAATCTGCGTTGGGTGTGAGACTTGACCAGATAGTCGAACATGTGTTGACTCAGATCACCCGAAATCAACCTGAGGCCAGGTTAAGGGAGATCAGGAACCAATCATTTTTTTTACTTTCTCAGTATGATGAATTTCGAGAAGCTAGGGGACATTCATCTGAAGCCCGTGTTCTTGTTCGGAGATGCTATAGTTGTTTCGAACTCCCGCACATTGGAGCAATCTGAGAGCTCGAATTTTCTTTCCAACGGGCTATCGATTCACTTTCCTCAGATGGAACGCCATTTCTCTCTGTCAAGTTTAATATAGTGCCTATCGAGAGGCGAATGGCGGACCCCATAACTCAGGAACGACAAGCAATCTTCGTAGGCAATATCTATTATAATAGACGAGTGCTGTCAGCAGTCGCGACCAGGGAGTCAGTCAGTTGTTCTGTCGTCGAGCTAGCCCTCGCTAGTTTTATATATGACCTGAGGCCCAATAACCGATTCTCTGAGGCCGACACCTTTCTGAACCAGATTACCCGTAAAGGATCATATCCCACTGGCAGACTGTCGATGCAGAATTGGATGTGTTATTCCCCTCCATGGGTCAACTTGACGCTCTGGATTTTATCAACTTATGGGGATACTTTAGAGCAGCTCGGCCTCTATTATACCATAAGAGGCACTTGCTATGGTCTTCTTATGAACATAAGTCTGTTCATAGCCCTCATCGAGATGTACAATTGTCGTACGGGGACCTTTTATACACCTGCTGGGGAGATGGGGCTCGCCCTTCACGAGATGCATGACGTCTCCAAGTTGCCCTGGGGAGATGAAGTTTATGAAGATTATACCCCCATGAATAAGGAGTTTAAGGAATTAGAGCGGCGATTTCTCGGGTTCCTTGCCGTTTATCGGGTGGTGTTATGTCATGATAGCACTTGTCAACAAATATCAAAGAAGAAGGATGAAAGTTCTGAGGGGACCCTTCCTCACACCAAGGCCAGGGTCAGTTACTTGTTCGACCTTGGCGCCTCGGGCCGTGTTGTCCCACGAAGCCCTCAGATTCATGCATGAGTGGATGCTCAGGTGCATAGCGCCAAGAGGACCAAAGCTTCTGGTGACAGATTCGAAAGCCAATCCGACACATTCAGCTACTTCTATCAAGATACCCAACCCTTGTCCAATAAGGCCATCTTGGCTGGATTTCTGATGATATGGCTGAGGATCTGTGTGGTCTCGGGGGGTGCTGGTTCGATTGAGAGAATTAGCCGCAACCTGATCCTCCCTGCTGTCAAATTAGTTTTCGGAGGCAGGCTAGCTCTACTCCCAACCATGGTGTGCAACATCCGTCGGGGCCTTCATATCTTTACCGCCAAAACCATAGCTCATGATGTTATAAAGCATTTCAACCAAATTGAGCTACCCTACCACTATCTGATGGGGTGGCTGCTAATGCACTACCCCTCTCTGATGTGACCTGGCCCTGAGGGGAATACGACGATTAACGATGCATTCATCTATCAGTATCATGATATGCCTTGGACCTGTTCGACCATATTCGACTATCGCGTTGCGCTCGTACGGGTGGATAGCTACTCCTTTTTTGTGTCGGTCTCGCCTTTCACTGATGAGGAAATGAGGCATCTTTATCTTGATGGCAGTGTCGTACCCCAGATTTTATTCGAGAAGATGTTCCGCTGGTTGTAGAATATCCGTCCTGCACATCTGGTGTAACGCAACCGTAATGTTGTCTTCTTGGAACCTTACTTACCCAGCCGATATTCTAGACAATTCGGGTACTGTCAGTTGTATTTGGACAACCCGAGTCCCTTCTTGGGTTATGAGGGCGACGTCCTAGATGGTATCCGGGCCTGGTATTATTATAGTGCTGTCTGTACTCAAACCATCTTCTCTCTTCTCGATACTTGAGGATTGGTGTGCATCTCATACATGGCAGCCCTCCACCATGTCTCTGTGAACGGGCCTCCCCATGACTTCGATGCGAGTACCAGTTTTATAACCGGTACTAAGATGGCGAAAAAACGCGAGGAGTCCAAAAAAGAGGAACAGGAAAGGGAAGACAAAGGCCGTTGAAGTGATTCTGATTTTACTGATATGGAAGAGGAGGATGAATACAACGATCTGTTGTCCCCTACAAGTACTCCGGTGATGCGCTTGCCTTCCCTATGCCTAGTCCTTCGCCTAAGCGAAGTAAGTGCGGATCTTCCGTTGCTACTAGGCCTCGTTCTCAAAAATGGGTTGCGTTTAGGAATCGAGGTTTTGACCTTGCGGAAGAGGGCAGTGATGCCGAAACCCTCCCGGAGGTAAGTTTCATTCCGGCTGACCACCATGTTACTTTTAGGATTTTATCTTATTGTTTCTCTCTTTTTCCTTTGTGCAGGCTTTGGAAGACATAAACCCTTCGGAGCCTGATACTGCTTTCGAGATTCCTCCAGTTACGGGCACTCTTGTCGAAGAAGGTGCAAGCATTACATAATCAAATATCGAGGCTGCATGGTCTCAGTTAGTCGCAACCGACCTAGCTACACCTCCTTTCGGGTTGACCAGGGTTGGAGTGACAGATGTAGTTGATTCAGATATTGCTGTAGAGGAGGATATGGGGGCAGTGGGAGGAATTATGACTGTCCTAGAGCGAGCCGCGGTCTCCACCTCCCTCTCCTGGTAAGCTATGTCATATTCTTACCGACAAGGAGGTTCATTGGCTCTTTCTTCATATCCTTCGAGTCAAGCTGATTATTGGTTATTTCGGACCTACATGCCTCTCTACTACCGATGTGGATGTGACTGCGGAGGAGGAGATAGCGGACGATATTGGGGCAGACTTCTTGCCGAAGAGAAGAAATGGACCTCCTCTCCTTCAAATCGAAAAGAACCCCGCTGAGCCGAGATCAGAGCCGCTTATACTAGGATTACCAATGGTAGAGGCGGATGATTCCTATACTCGCATCGGTGGATGCAGGGTTGATTGAAGCTGCCTCTTCTTTGGAGATTGAACTCTCCACTCTGCCTAGTCTTTAGCTTCTTCGAGCTGCGAAAAAGGAGATTGCTGCTGTGCGGGAGTCTCGTCGCTCGGAGTTTGTTTCCCTTTTGACAGGGTCGTTAAGCTCTGCTATACCTTCTTCTCACACATCTTCAGGTTCCTTGGCTGATATTCCTTCGGCAGCCGTCATCTTTGGAGAATTTAGACGAATCGTCGAGGAATATAGTTGAGAGCTTCTACCGTCATCTAAAATAAGGGGTTGAAGCTACTTCAAGGAGAGGGACTTCATTTGTCGTGGCCCATCACTGTGCCCAAGGTTAGATTGATGAAGACGCTTTCGGATGGAGAAGGGGTAACCGTCCTTTTGGAGCAGAAGCTGACAGAGGCTAATCAGTGCCTAATCCAGTTACAAAAACTACGGCAAGTCGATGTGTCTGCTGCGATGGAGCAGGAGCATGCTTTCCTTATAAAAGCAGTAGAAAAGGTGAAGGATATTCAAGAGGCGACCAAGCCCACTTTGGAGAAGGACCTCTAGAAGCTGTCCCTTAAATATGATAAGCTGAACCGAGAGGGAGAGATTTGCTTGACTCACGAGGAGACCACCGCTCGTGCTATGACCAAAACTAACGAGCAGCTCCTCCAGCTCCAAGCCAGGCTGAAATCTCTGGGGACTGAGCTCCAAGCCACTCATCAGGAGAGAGACAAGATCTGTAAGGATACTGATGAGGTCATACGAACCTCTGCTGCTCTAGAGGGTGCACTGAAGAAACTAGCAAAAAATTGGCAGGCTCATGCACATCTTGAGGATGCTGAAAAGCTATCCCAGGAAGCTGAATGATGAGCCAAACTGAGAATTGAGCACTCAACTGCACAGCTGGAAGACGTTCTCACCAAGCTATGTGTTGCTGATGAGTAGTGAATCTCTTCTCTCTCTTTTTTGTAGCCTTGAGATGTAGTCTTGTGAATGTAACTAATTTTGAATGAGCAGGATACATTCACTCTACTTTGAGGAGCTTGTACTAGAGGGTTTAATACAACATTTTGATAAAGAATATCCCCCTGGGGGACTTTTTGTGGACCTATTGCCCTTTTGTGCATTTAGAAATGCGAGCAAATAGATTTGAATGATATTTTATGGACCTACTACTCTTTGGTACACCGATGGTGGGAGTAATAGATTAGGATAACTTTTATGGACTTATTACCCTTTTTGTGTACTGGCGATACGAGTACTAATAATAAATGGAGAGAAAATCAACATATTTACTCAGAGGTAATGAGGATGTGGTAAATATGGGTCTAAAGTAGAGCCTCCCTACTCAGAGGTAATGAAGACGTGGCAGGAGTAGGCCTAATGGGGATACACAGAACAACTCAGAGGTGCTATCAACGTGGAAGTTCTATGTATTGGGTGGTTTGTTTGTGATGGACGGGAAAACAACTCAGAGGTAATATGGACGTGGTTGTTTTTCCGTTGGGGAATTTTGTGGACCTATTACCCTTTTTGTGTACTGGTGGTGCGAGTATTAGATTAGGATAAGTTTTATGGACCTATTACCCTTCTGCGTACTGGTGGTGCGGGTAATAGATTTTGAAACAAAATCCAACAGAGGTAATATCGATACGATATATGACAATCAAAACATCAAAGCAAAAGTTCAGAGGTATCAATATACATGATTTGTCACTCGGAGAGATGCAATACGAGTCCCTTCGGGGGGAACAGAGTGTAAGTTCATAGGTACCTGATGTACATAACTCGACACTCTAGGCAGTATATGTATATATATATATATATATATATATATATATATATATATATTTGATCTAATCGACAGCCTATTATTGATGAAATAGGGAACTTTGTCCACGGGGATTACATCATCAGGAGAGGGACTATCCGTCTATGCCACCAGGTACATGGCGAGTTTTACGTCCTCTTCGGCTACCCCCTACGAGCCCAAAGGTCGGGATGCTGTCTCGGGCAACTTGACCACCAAGGGTTGAGCTTATGATATTGGCTTGCCTGAGTGTATCGGATCGGTACTCGGTTGCCGGCTCGTCTTGGAAAGATGGATGATAATTGGCTTGGCAAGGGACTTTGTGTCTTACGGTTGTCTTTGATTGGATTTTGGCAACTGGATCACCATCGGCCCTATGACGGGCTTTGGCTCTTGTCTTTGGGAGTCGGATGACCATTGGTTCCGACTGCACAGCTTGGACGAGAGAATCGGGCACCTCTTTATGCAAAGTTGCGACAAGGGGTGCGGCTTTGCCCGGTTTACGGGCCTGGAGATGAATTCTCAAGGGTTCCTCTGGCCCTGTGATGGTCTCCAGTTTGTCAGTTATGAACTTCTTGGATTCTTCATATAGACAAGCCTCCGAAAAGTAATAAGATTCAACCCCTTTGAAGGGATCGATGTCGGCGAATTCAGTCTTCACGAAGCCATGCCTACTGGCATACTTGAAGCACTGGCAAAGTATGGATGGCACGATCATGTAGTCATGTATCCATAGACGCCCCAGGAGAATGTTGTAGGATATTTCTGCATCTATGACATAGCAGGTAACCTCCGTTTTCATGTCATCCATCTGACATTTCAATCGGATCTTACCCAGGGGATAGCTCTTTCCCGAGTTAAAACTGCTAATGGCAGTGTTAGTCGCCGCTAGGCGGTGCATAGGGATGCCCAGAACATGAAGTAAGTTTTTCGGGATGATGCTTATCGACGAGCCAGGATCGATATGCATTCGATCCACCTTGATGTCACCTATGTATCCAGTATAGTACAAGGGGCGATTATGCATGTTGGTCTTGATCAACATATCCTGTGGAGTAAATATGATGTTGGGCATTGCATATGTGCCATCGCTGCCCTGTAGATCTGATGACAAGTCTTCCCCTGGAGGCTTGACCTGGGCTAAGTTGGCGTCAGCATTTTGGAGTGCTTCGCTCAATGCGACACGAAGATCCTTAGAGAGCCTTAGGAGCTTGTATAACGACAACTTTGTCGACGTATTAGCTAGTTGTGCTAATATGTCAAAGTTGTAAGGTTTCTCCAGCCCCTGAGGTGCGTCGTTACAGAGTGGCCTATCGAAGCGGGTTTCTTTTAGCTTAGACTTATCTGCCAGTGGAGGCTGAAATGGCCTTGGAACATCAAAAGGAAGACAACATTGCCGGCTGAGGATCTTCGAATAAGCTGCTCAGTATAGGCTGGAATTGTGCCCCAGACCGGTTAACAATGGCTACCGCTTCTCCAGCTTCGGCTGAATTTGTATGACAGGATCTAGACTTCCTGTCCATCTTCTCGTTGGTAGGAGATGACACCGCCTGGGTAACTTCGGGCACTAAGTCTGGATGCACCCACATGATCTCTCCTCGTGATGTGGTGAGAGGTACCAATCCAGATGTCTGGTTCCGGACGGGTGGATGATTAGTAACCTCCATCGTTGGTCGAGGGACAGGTATTACCCCGTCTGGAGTGCTTGTTGGAGGAAAGTTGCCGAACTGAATTGACACTATTTTTCCCGCCACAGTAACCTCTTCGAAATCTATCGACAGAGCTTTGGAGTCGATAAGACTCTGGATGTACCGCTTTAATTGGAAGCAGTCATGAGTGGAATGATGGACATAGCGGTAGAAGTGATAATATTTTGGGTCCTCCATTTCTGCCGTTCGGGGTTCGCACCTTGGTGGAGGGAGCTGGATCCTACCCCCTTGCAAGAGCATTTCGAAGATAGGTTTGACATGACTACCTTCAAATGAGTAATTCACCTTGGGCCACTGACCTTTCCTCTATTTTGTTCGAGCTTCTGGGTCGCATCAGCGACCATAGCCTGTTTGCCTTTATTATTCCGGTTGAAGGTGCCGCCACTGTTGTTGTTGCTGGAGCTGGAACCAGGATGTTTGCCCTTATTTTCTCCATTTGGGATGTGTAATCCCAGCTGGCGAGCCTTCTTCAACTTTGTCTCTATATTGGTAGCACTTATGATGAAGGTTGCCCAATCCCTGAATTGATCGTCACCCATCTAGAGGCTAATCGCGGGGAAGCAACTTCTTCTGGCAGATTTCAATCATGGAGCTCTCAGGATTGCCTTGGGGCAATCTTATTGCGGTTTGGCGGAACCGCTCGATATAGTTTCTTGTTAGCTTCCTCTCTCCCTGAACATCGTCCATAAGAGATGATATCGTCACATCATGCCCCACTTCGTAGAATCTCTCCAGGAATATGTGCTTGAAGCCGTCAAAAGAACGAATGCAGTTGTCAGAAAGGTTGCAGTACCAGTCGAACGTGATCTCCTCCAATGCTACGATGAATAATCGTATGAGGATGGCATCACTATGCGGCAAGCAGTCGGTTATGACCTCAAAGTAAGTCATGTATCGACTAGCAGAGGTCTTTCCGTCATATGAATTGATATAAAACGGCTTGTACCATGGTGGAAAAGGTACATCTCTCCATGCAACGGGATACGGCTACCGTATTCTGAGATCCCGAGAGGAGTCTCAGGCATTGAACATTGCTCGAAGCTCCTGGACTTCCCTCCTCGCCTCCTTGGCTTCATCCGCAGCTGAAGGAATGGATGCTCCTAAAGGATCAATACCCAAAGGAGGGGCGGTTGTGTTAGAGTCTGCGTTGACTGCGGGTCCCAAGCTTATTTGTCCGGGCGTCCTTGCTGGTTGAATTGGCAAGGCGGCTTTGATTTCGTCTACAGACTTGACCAAGGACATGAGTATGGCCCCAAGTACTTCTAGATATTGTCGGTCAGTAGGCGTTTCATGATCCTCGTCAGCCATAAAGACTGTCCTAACGTGGGTAGAGGTGGAAGGGATCGTAGTAGAGGTGCTCTCTGTGTCGTACCCTTGTACAGAGAAATTATCGTGGAATATCGGAATGTCATCTTCCTCGGACTCAGAAGGGGTGCTACCCCCTGTGCAGGAAGCCGTATTGTCTTGGCGAGGGTGGTGGCCCTCAGGAAAGTCCAAGTCTGTTGTACA
The DNA here is from genome assembly GCA_029216955.1 of Iris pallida. NCBI lineage: Eukaryota > Viridiplantae > Streptophyta > Magnoliopsida > Asparagales > Iridaceae > Iris > Iris pallida. The sequence goes on from JANAVB010018399.1 coordinate 9,786,807, forward strand.
GTTCTGGGGGATATCTGCCCGCTGTTATGCTCTTGGTACACCGAGTTGTCGCATATATTGAGGGGACTGCTGCCCCCAGCTTCATCTACTCCCAAGGAGGTCGAAGGTGCACCCCTAGGTGCTGGAAGTTTCTTTTTGGATCGAGTGCCTAAATAGATACCTCCTGTGGTTGTCGGCGACAACCCTCCAAATGAGAGTTTCCTTGTAATACTGGCGGAGATTGCCATGCGGGAAGAGCCGGTCTTCTTTTCTCCTTTGACGGAAGGAACCTTCTGAGTTGAATTACAGGAGACGAAAGGAAACTCCTCCTCTCCTGGAATTTGTACCTATTTTTTGAGTTGTTATCGGACAGGTGTTGGCTGCTGCAGTCATTGGAAAATCGACTGCCGATCTTCAGGTACTGCTGACTTATTGCAGTAGCAGTAGATGATGACTTGGGTGCAACGTCCCGAGAGGGACTTATCGCATGCCAAGGTTTTCTCCTTGCGTTTGTGAGTAATCACCTCACGCAAGTTGATAGCAGGCTGATCTACCTTTGCATCAAACTTGTGGACTCGGGTATCCCGAGCACACAGATGCGTAGGTATCTTGTTTGCTCCCAGATCCGAGGCTAGTAAAAGCACTTGCTTTCGATCGTTGGAGGGAGACTTTAAAGATCCACCCTGTCCGTTAGCCCTGGGGGACTGGATACGGGTGCCCGCTGACGATTAGTAGCTTGGACAGTTGACTGGGCTTGTTGGGCCCGCACTGTCCTGGACTTCTTCAACTTAAGCGCCTGAAGGCACGTAGTAAGAAGAGTCCTGATTGGAATATTCTACACCCTCAATGGGCCGTATAGAGTCGAGCCCACATGAGAGACAGTCAAATGCAGAGCTTCTGACAGGGCCGTATGAGACATCCTGTCTGAGGCCAGGATTGGCTGTCGTATGGGCTATCTTTCTGCGGCCTGTGTTGGCTGCCGCATAGGCTATCTTTCTGCGGCCAGAGTTGACTGCCGTATGGGCCGTCTTTCTGCGGCTAGAGTTGGCTGTCGCATGAGTTATCTGCCTGCGACCAGAGTTGGCTGTCGAATGGACAGATTGCCCATCTCTATTATACGGCTTCTTCTTTGTCTGCATGAATTTCCCTTGTGCCCCCAAAAACTCAGCATCGTAGTATTTTCCTCTACTGGATTTGGAGACAGTGGGGTCCGCTACGGTCGGAAGCAAAGCCACATGAGAGCTTTAGGTCAACGTCTTGGGCTACAGAAGGAGCTTCTTTGAGAACTTGGTCGGGGGCAACAGTTTTGTGTGCCGATGTCCTGCGAGTTCTCTTTTGGTTGGTTTGCTTCTGTGACGGGCTGGCGCTTCCTTCAAAGAGTATTTTTTCGAAGGCTTGTTGGTCAAAAAAAATCATAAGCATTTGCTGCATAGAGTCGAGCTTGGACATGTCAGATTGCGTCACCAGCTTCTCATCAAAGGAGAAGGACGTCCCCAGCAGAGTCGCCATCGTGTTCACCATTAAATATCAAAGATAGGTATTACAAAAATACTGAAATTGATTACAAACTCGCTTGTACAAAGAAAAGCCTAGAGAGAAATACTAGAAAACAATCTAAGTATAATTGTTTAGTTTTTGATTCTGGGGGTGACGGTGGAGGCTCGAAAAAGTGTATCAACTCTGCCTTACTCCTTGGACTATCCGACGCACTCTTTAGCTCTTAAAGAATTTGCCTTTTGAAGGTTGCCAGCCTTTTGCAGGGGTGTGGCACCCTGCTATTTATAATGGTATGTATTTTGAGCCGCATAGATGGCCTGTGGCCACGTGGCTAATCAGTAGGTGAAGACCCGCTCTTTGGCCGCCAGCTGTCGATTTGTTGGGATTTTATTGCAACAAATCTGGGTGGTTGAGACTTGGTCAGCCTGCCACGTGTCCTATCGCAGGATAGAAATCATTTTGAGCCACATGAGTCTCTCAGTTTTTGACCACTTTGGGCCGCATGAGACTCATGCGGCTTAAGTCACAATCTTCCTTAGTCCGCATATAGCTTAAAGACTTTTAAGCCGCAAAGATTCTGTATTTTGGGTCGCATAAACCTCATGCGGCTTGGGTTACAATAATCCTTGGCCGCATGAAGTTCGGAGACCTTGGGGCCGCATATGTTTGAGTCGCATAAGGTTCATACTGCTTGGGTAACACTCCTTCTAGCCGCATGAAAGCGTATGAATCCTGCCTTTGGTGACATGACATTTTGTCTGCTCATGTCTCACGTCTTATCTTTTTTTGGTAGAGTGTCAGAGCTATCATTTTTGTCAGTTTTGACAGAATTTGCCAACTTTATCAGACGAACTGATCAACTTGGCCGCATATCTTTCTTCTGCGGCTCGAATCAGTCTCGTTGTCGACGGGCCGCATAGGATGTTGAATCTGTCATACGGCTCTCCTTTATACGGACCAGTTTGGCCTAAAGCACTTATGCGGCAAATTGTGACCCGCATGAACCCTATATTTTCCATGCTTCTATATAACCAAGAGGAAGGCATTGACTATGATGAGGCATATGCTAATATTGATAGACTAGAGTCCATTTGCGTGTTATGCGCTTTTTTAGTTTTTATAATTTTAAACTCTTTTAAATGAATATCAAAAGTACTTTTCCGAATGATTTTATAAAAGAAGAAGTTTCTGTTAAACCTCCTGGTTTTGAAGATTTAAAAAACTTTGATCACGTGTACAAGCTTCGTAAGGCTCTCTATGGTCTCAAACAAGCACCTCGTGCATGGTATGAGTGACTTAGTTCCTTCTTACTTGAACACGGATTTTAAAAATGAAAGGTTGATTCTACTGTAATGCCTCAGTCCCAAAATATGTGGGACTAGGATACATATACATGCCTGTTACATATCAAGTAGACTCCAGCCCAGCTTGAATACATATAAGCTGTCTACATTGGGTCTAAAATATCAGGTCAACTATATCTAAATCCAAAGAAAATAATCTCTAGTGGAAACCTGTGCATTAATGCTAACGGTCGTGACGGTGCACGGCGACATGCGGTGGCGCTGCCATGCCGTTGCAGCTGCTGTTGCCGCTGCTATTGGTCGCTACTGCTGTTGCTGGTATCCGCCGCTGCCGTCGCGGTCGGCCGAGGATGCGACATTGCGGTGGGGTGCGTCGTCCGACGACGATGGCGGCCCGGCTATCGGGTGGTGGTGCCCGACCATAAGGGCGGCAAGTGTCTGGTCGAGGAGAAGCACGCAGAATGCTGCACTGTATGAATGCGGAAGTATGAGAAGGGGAGTAGAAATTAGGTTATTAGGTTTTCTTTATATATATATATATATATACACACTAGTATTTTAGCTATACTAATATACTAGTATATATGTCACTACCATATTTTAGCTTAAGGGTAATTTGGTCATTTGAGAAATTTTGAATTTATTTTGATTTATTGGAGTGGTAATTATTATTGTTGACTTTGACTAGTTGAGACTTTGGAGACTAACCTAGATGTTAACCCTAGCTATGGTGACTTGATTAGCATGGTGAGACCCTAGTCTAACTTAAGTCAACCTAAGTTAGCCATTTAGAAATCAAGATTCAAATTGGAGGATTAATGACTAGGTTCATAGGCTTGAGACTTGTGAAATGATTCCATGACTCGGGCAACTTGGCCCATAGTCCATTAGACTAAACCCTAACCCTAATTTCCACTCTCTATGGCCGGCCACTTCGGGTTCCCTCCCTATAAGAACTCTCTTCATTAGTTCTTGTCTCTTTTGTATTGAATCAACACTTAGAAAAAAAAAGAAAGGTATGGCCATTCTTCCCCAATCCATAGTTTTTCTATTTTAATTCCTTTTTGACTCTAGTTTTTTGCATTAGAGTCTAATACTCTTCTATTTCTGTTTATGGAGAGTAATCCCAGCTTTTGAACAATTTGGGGATTCGAGCTAGCAAGGAGGAACACTCTATTTTGGGGCTTTTCTTGCTATTGGACACCTATAGGTAAAACTCCTCAAATTGTGCTATTATTCTAATTTCTTTGCATCCTAGCCTAGATCTAGGTGTCCCCTAGCTGTCCCTAAAATTTGGTTAGAAATCGTGTCCATTTGGTGTCCGTATCGGACACGTGTCATTGTGTATGTGCAAGTGTTTGATAGAATGCCACTTAGGAATAGATTTTCGTATCTTGCTAAACTAATTGCATGAATTTGTAGATCTATATGTGTACATTAGATTTCGTGAAGACTGAGCTGGTTTATGTGTCATTTTTGTGTCCTAAATTGCACTGGACACGCTGCACGGGGAGTCGGCCGGGTGTCCTGCTGCCCGTATCCGATTTCTCCTTGGACACTACACGAGATGGCACAAAAATTTGTGTGCACGTAGGGGAGATGACTGACAAAAAGGGTATAAAATTTCATAAGTTTTATTGAGTGGTTTGCGAGATATCAAAGCCATACGGGTTGTTCACTGTCAGCGCACAGCCGACCATAGGCTACTGATACAGACTTCGTGTCTCTTGAAGACACTATTTGGACACAACTCAGGGTGACCAAACCATAGCCCTAGACCCCCTCTACCTAGGTGCATACCCATGTCATGTCTCGTGTCTTGTGTTGCATCCTAGATACGAGTGCATGCATGCACGAGACTGTGTATTCGTGTGTGCACTTGTATTGTTCGTGTGATATAGACACGTCGTATCCGGCACCGAGTGACGCAAGATGACTCTATGGACACGTGCATATGTATGTCATTCATTACCAACCTATTTATTTGAATGTTAGTTGTTATTTAATTTCGAATTTGTAGAATTCCCCAATGTGCTGATACTTGAACTGTCATTCGATTTCCTGAAATTTTCAATGTAGGTTTAACTGTTTTGTGTGGTTAAATTGTTATGTTTACATATTAGAGATTGACCTACATATTAGGGGTTTACATTGGCATGGGAATTTAGTTTTCGAATTGCATTTGGGTTTTTGAATTGCATTTGAACTGATACACTGTTTAGTATACACTGTTCCTGATTTCAAGGCTGTTAATATATGCATGGTATTGTATACTTTATAACCCAAAATCTGAGAATTTGAACTTCCAATGTGTTCTCTGATTTGATTGGTTTAAATTGCAATGTTACACCTATATAAATTTGAGAGTTCAAACTGTTTAGGCAATACACCCTGTTCCTGAGAAATTGCAACTGTTAATGAATGCACTGCTTATATACTCTAGAAATCTTGAGAACCTGTGATTGCTAACGTAAACTGGAAACCTGAGAGTGTAATACCCACACAACACATAGGCACATTTGCACTATTCCTGAGAATTATATCACTGTATGTACACACATCTATGCACTTATGCAAAACCTGAAACTGAAATCTGAGAACTAAGAATTGACACCTTAGCACACACTCATTTCAATGTTAAACCTGAGAAAAATGTTTACACACACACATTGATTTATGTACACTGTTGTGAAATCTGAGACACTATTGACACACTGTCATACACACACACATTGATTCCTATCTCTACACACATACATATAGCACATTTCACACAGTTTTCCTGAATACACTCACTCACTCACCCATGCCACACTCACACACATGCATATGCCCTAATTGACACACTATTTCCTGTCCACATACTCAAACATAATGCAGGACACTATATCTCTATAAGCATAGGTATACACATATAATATGTAATCTTGTGTGGTAATATGTAATGTAATATATATGTATAATATCCATATGATTTTAGTATATATATGTGGAAATTGATATGTGTGCATGCCTATACTATGTGTTTGGCATATAGCCTATGTAGTATAGCCTATGGGTATCCCAATGTGCAAGTTTGTGTATATGGAATGTATACACATGAGTTTGGGTATTGTCAGACTTGTGTGACTTGTGAATGATGTGTGTTTGCTAGGATAGACTTGTTAGGCTTAGTGAGACTTGTTTGGGTTAGGTTTGACCTAGTTGACCTAGTTTGACTAGAGTTGACCAAAGGTTGACTTTAGCCTAGATTGACCCAAACATCATGTATAATACATCGTAGCAGTTTATTTTACCAATTTGGATATGTTGTGACTTGTACTGTTCTGAATAGGAGCCAGACACCACTCCTCAGGCAGTATTTTATTCAGACACTCAGGATATCAGGCGAGTACATTCTCTAACCTTTTCATACTTGCTAGGACTATATTTTTGCTCTAGATTATTTTACTTGATGCTGACACGATGGAAACACGGATTAGTACTATACGGATCTTTTCATACGATGTTATCCCCCTCGGGAGCACCGAATACATCATGTTATGTGCATTTTACTTTCATCATGTATTCATGTGCTTTCACCATTCATGTGCACTCTCGTGATTCATGTACTCTTATGTTAACGGAGCCCCCATGTTTATATTTATGTGCACCCATTTATGGGCCCCTATGTGAAATCATGTACAATAACAAAACTTGAACGGATCCTTGTGTATTGATTGGGGATTGGGGAGTAGAAATAGTCATATGGACATTTCTAAAGTAGTGTAGCCATGTACAACCTCTCATGTTTATTATCAAGCCGTTCACATGTCTATCTTGTACTCTAAATCACTAATTCACTGTAGCTCTTTACTTATAGTAGATATTTCTTTACAGTCTTCTTTTTTACTACATATATAATCTTCAGCGTTTCATGTATCTTACTCTATTGCCTGTATTATATTCCTGTCATGATATGAACTGCGTGAGATGTACTGTGCTCGCTCCTGTCCTGACTGGACCTGTTGAAAATATTACAGATGACCTTGAGGAGCTGTGTCCCACTTATTACGGAGCAGGCCTAGATGACACATATGAGCTGGACTCTCAGGAGGACCCAGCACTTGCAGAGAACATTACCCCAATAGTTTAGGCTAGTTAGCTAGACCAATATCTATTTGTCTTCATGTCTTGTTGGATACACTTGTACTTATTTGGGGAATTGTTATTCTGGATTTATGGAGTTGTTTATCTTAGACTTTTAGCTATCTCTCTCATCTTATATTTATCATCTGTGGATTCTATTGATTTCATCTTTTCTATCTTATCGTACTTTCTTTCTTAGTTGTGATTGGGTTGTACTTATATTGTCACCTCCATTCGGAGTGTATATACTGTACATGTACCTTATAACTATTAGATGTATCTGACCTAGGACAGCGTTCTACCGTCGACACTGCGGCATAGGTTGGACATAACCACTTCTCGTGTCCCTACACTAGGTGCGGGTCGTGACATATTTTTAGTGGTGGCCCATGCAGGTCGTAGTTAGAATTGCAGTGGTATTCAAACTAGAGTATCACTGCAGCCTGCAGTAGGATTATGATATTTTTGAAGGTACTCAATCACATTAGGAAAACTCTTAATCAGATTCCTTTTATCTAAATTTGCTGCTTATTGTCTTCCCTTGAATATAAACTGTCCTCCTTTGCTATTTCGACTCATTCTTAGCAATTATTTTCTTGTTGATCTATCTCCATGATGGTCGAGACTAGATCATATCGTCCAGGTCAGGGGGATACTGATGAGAGGTCTGCCACCTCTCGTCCTCAGCAGCCAGCCCCCGTACTGCAGCCCCAGTCATGCCAGCTAGGGGGGTGTTTCAGCTGCATTCGGAGGAGCCCCTCCACCAGCAGTACATAGGCCGAGCCCGGTGATTCCAGATATGATCCAGCAGTAGCAGCCACCTTTGGGGACCGTTGATGCAGTCTAGCTGTTCACATTCTTTCAGCAGTTTATGGAGGCCCAACAAGCCCAGCAGCAGCGTCAGAGTGCAGAGTTTAGTCGGGGCATCAACCTGGCCCTGACGACAGTTGAGAGGGCATCAGCTCAGCCTGCGGAAGTTCAGCAGCCGCATCTGCCGAGGGACAAGGACATCTAGGACCTTCAAAAGATGCACCCGAGGGATTTCAGGGGTACAGAGGGCATTCTGTACGCTGATGAGTGGATATAGCATATGGAGGAGATTTTTAGACTGGCAGAGATTCTAGCGAGGCTTCAGATCGAGGCGACGACCATTATGAAGTAGGATTTGTCCCGCACTTGGTACCAGACCGACCTGAGGGTTGGTACACCAGGGCAGACTTAGGCAGCCTTCAAGAAGCTGTTCAAGGAGAAGTTTTTCTCGGACGCAGCACTAGGTGCCCTCGAGACTCAGTTTGAGGCCTTAGTACAGGGCAGTCAGTCCGTTGAGAAGTATGCTGGAGAGTTCTGCCGTCTGGACAGATTTGTCGAAGGGTTATCCAAGGCGACGAAGGCCCAGAGGTTCAGGAAGGGACTGGTTATGGAGGTGAAGTCCTATACCAAGAGTGCCTACAATGCCACTTTTGAGGAGATCTTTATGGGTGCCTTAGCAGCAGAGGATGATCTTGAGCTGAGGCTCAAGAGGGGGCGGGACACCCTGGGAGCCAGTGGTAGCGAAGGACCGACCGAGAGGCCGCACTTCCAGTAGTAGCACCAGCAGATACAGTTTCAGCCACAGCAGTTCCAGCAGCCAAGTCTTCAGCCAGCTCAGCATCAGCAGCATAGACAGCAGCGGCAGGCCCTGAGGCAGCAGTCTACTAGTTGTACCTTCTGTAGGAAGCGGGGGCATGGATGGACTGAGTGCAGGAAGAGGCTAGGGAAGTGTCTTCTCTGTGGTTCGTCAGAGCATCAGCTGAGGGACTATTCCCTCTTCGTAGGCAGAACAATATAGGGAGCAGGAGCCAAGCCTCCAGTAGGATCGCAGAAGGGATCACTACCGACTCAGCAGCAGCGGTTCGTGCAGCACAGTAGTAGGCCAGGGAAGGCCAACAAGGGCGAGCTTTTGCTATGGCAGCCGAGGATACAGAGGCTATTGGGGAGTTGATTGCAGGTTCGGTTCTTCTCGACTCCATTCCAGCTTTCGCTCTATTTGATTCCAAGGCTTCCCTACAGTTTTTTGTCGGTATCATTTGCTATTAGACACTGCCTAGTATCTGAATCATTGCCTAGGATCTGCAAGATCATGACTGGAGGTGGTATTATCCTCGTGAGTGATGTTTGCAGAGGGCGGAGTGTTATTTTGGAAGGACGAGAGTTGGGGGTGAGTCTGCTCGTAATGCCACTACCGAACTACGATATTGTATTAGGTATGGATTGGTTGAGTAGGCACCAACCCAGCATAGATTGTCACGGGGGTAGAGTTCTGTTCGGAGCGCCAGGAGAGCCAGAGTTCGAGTTCATCCGACGGCAGGCGGAGCAGAGCAACGGGCTTTTCTGTAAAGTTTCAGTCGAGGAGCAGGCGATTCCACATCCTTTAATTACAGAGTTCATGTATGTCTTTTCGGAGGAGTTGCCAGGGCTTCCACCAGACAGGGATGTTGAGTTCTTGATAGACTTGGTTCATGGCGTGGAACCGATTTCTCAGCATGTCTATCGAGTGAACAATAATAAGTTGGTAGAATTGAAGAAGCAGGTGGATGAGCTGCATGACAAAGGCTTCATCCGATCTAGTTCTTCACCTTGGGGTGCTCTGGTACTCTTTGTATCCAAGAAGGATGGGTCGATACGGATGTGTATCTACTATAGGGTACTCAACAACCTCACGATCAAGAATAGATACCCACTGTCGCGGATTGATGATCTCTTTGATCAGTTGAGCGGAGCTCGGGTTTTCTCGAATATTGATCTGAGGTCAGGTTATTATCAGGTAAAGGTGAAGAAGTAGGACATCCCGAAGACCACCTTCAGGATGCGATATGGTTAGTTTGAGTTCTTGGTTATGCCGTTTGGGCGGACCAACGCCCCGACGGTTTTTATGACCTTGATGAATAAGGTATTCCACCAGTACTTGGACAAGTTCGTGGTGGTGTTCATCGATGATATCCTTGTGTATTCGAAGACTGAGGAGGAGCATGAGGAGCACTTGAGAGTGGTTCTGGAGACACTCAGGAGGGAGAGGCTGTATGGCAAGCTCTCGAAGTGCGAGTTCTTTCTGGACATAGTTGACTTCTTGGGTCATGTGGTGACTGAAGATGGGATCTCAGAAGACCCGAAAAAGATCACGATAGTTGAGGCTTGGTCGGCACCGAGTTTAGTAGCAGAGATCAGAAGCTTCTTGGGACTGGCAGGCTATTACAGGAGGTTCACGTAGGATTTCTTCCGAATTGTAGATCCGTTGACTAGGCTGACCCGAAAGGATACAGAGTTTGTTTGGTCGTAGGAGTGTCAAGTCGCTTTTGATGAGTTGAAGAAGCAGCTGACGACAGCTCCGATTCTGACTTTGCTATCAGGATCGGGAGGGTTCACTATCTACAGTGACGCCTCGAGGAAGGGTTTGGGTTGTGTCTTGCAGCAGCATAGGAAGGTGATTGCCTATGCTTCCAGGCTATTACGTCCGCACGAGAAGAACTACCCTACCCACGACTTGGAGTTGGCAGCAGTAATATTTTCTTTGAAGTTGTGGAAATACTGCTTATATGGAGAGAGGGTGGAGATCTTCACAGATCATAAGAGCTTGAAGTATGTGTTTACATAGAAGGAGCTCAACATGAGGCAGCACTGATGGTCAGAGCTGATGAAAGACTTGGACATGTCACTACAGTATCACCCAAGGAAGGCCAACGTGGTTACCGATGCCTTGAGGTGGTTGTGCCTGTAGTTTAGATGCAGATGTGGAGCCTTCAGCTTCATTCAGACTTGATGGAGAGGATCAAGTCGACGCAGTTCGAGGATGTTGCTCTGCGGTGTATCTGAGAGCAGATTCGAGCAGGGCTTATAGATGGTGAGTTTTCTCTTGCAGAGGATGGCACTTTGAGGCACAGTTCTAGGCTGTGTGTGCCCAGTGGAGAGCTCAGGGAGCAGGTCAGGCAGGAGGCCAACATGTCTCAGTACTCTATATATCCTGGTGCCAACAAGATGTACAGGGATCTGAGAGAGCACGTCTGGTAGTATAGGATGAAGCGGGAGGTAGCTCGCTTCGTAGCAAGGTGCTTGGTCTGTCAGCAGGTCAAGACAGAGACGCAAAGGCCAGGAGGATTATTGCAGCCATTGCCCATTCCAGCGTGGAAGCGGGAGCATATCACGATAGATTTTGTATCTAGATTGCCACGTACACCAGGAGGAAAAGACGCGATTTGGGTCTTCGTAGACAGGTTAACCAAATCGGCCCACTTTTTGCCATTTAAAGTGGGTACATCTACTGAGAGGCTTGCAGAGATGTACATGCGGTAGATTATCAGGATTTATGGAGTTCCGGTCAGTATCATCTCGGATCGGTATAGTCGCTTTACTTCCCATTTCTGTCGGAGTCTGCAGACTAGTTTGGACACTCAGCTCAAGTTTAGTACTGTATACCACCCTCAGACGGACGGACAGTCAGAGAGGACTATTCAGACGCTCGAGGACATGCTGTTGATGTGCATCTTAGATTTTGGAGGATCCTGGGAGGATCACCTGCACTTGGTGGAGTTTGCTTACAACAATAGTTTTCAGGCCAGTATTGAGATGTCACCTTTCGAGGTGTTGTACGGGCGTAGGTGTCGTAGACCCTTTTCTTGGAATGATGTTGGTGAGCGAGCTTTATTGGGACCTGAGATGGTCGTTGACGCAGCTGAGAAGGTAAAGCTCATCAGGGACAGACTTCGTGTAGCGCAGGACAGACATCGACATTGGGCCGATAGCCACCGGAGGCCTTTGGAGTTTGAGGTACAGATTAGAGATAGGATTAGAAGTAGGTTGTTTGTTTTTGTTGTTTGATCAAGTTTGATTATTTAGTAACTTGAGACCTTGTTTGTGTTTAGGTCGGAGACATGGTTTTTCTGCGGATATCTCCGACTCGTGGTACCATACGTTTTGGTAGAGGTGGAATGCTTAGCCCGTGCTTCATCAGACCTTTCGTGATCAGCGGAAGAGTCGGTGACATGGCATACAGGCTAGACTTGCCACTTGCACTAGTGGCTATCCACAACATATTTTACGTATCACAGTTGAGACGGTACGTGGCTGATCCTAGCCATGTACTTGACCATTCGGAGATTGAGGTGGGACCTACTATTAGTTATCCAGAACAGCCAGTAGAGATTCTGGATCGCCAAGAGAAGGTACTGAGAAACCGGGTGATACCCTTGGTTCGTATTGCATGCAGGCATCATTCTCCAGGAGAGTCTACCTGGGAGCGGGAGGATGAGATGCGCGAACGATACCCTTATCTTTTTGGACCTTGAGGTATGATTGTCTATCCTTCTCATTAGTTTAGTTTTGCCTTTTAATTTCGAAGAAAAAATTCTTTTAAGGAGGGTAGATTTGTCACTACCACATTTTAGCTTGAGGGTAATTTGGTCATTTAAGAATTTTTAAATTTATTTTGATTTATTGGAGTGGTAATTGTTATTGTTGACTTTGACTAGTTGAGACCTTTGAGACTAACCTAGATATTAACCCTAGCTATGGTGACTTGATTAGCGTGGTGAGACCCTAGTCTAACTTAAGTCAACCTAAGTTAGTCATTTAGAAATCAAGATTCAAATAAGAGGATTAATGACTAGGTTCATAGGCTTGAGACTTGTGAAATGATTCCATGACTAAGGAAACTTGGCCCATAGCCCATTAGACTAAACCCTAACCCTAATTTCCACTCTTTATGGCCGGCCACTTAGGGTTCCCTCCCTATAAGTACTCTCTTCATTAGTTCTTGCCTCTTTTGTATTGAATCAACACTTATAAAAAAAAGGTATGGCCATTCTTCCCCAATCCATAGTTTTTCCATTTTAATTCCTTTTTGACTCTAGTTTCTTGCATTAGAGTCTCATAATCTTCTATTTTCTATTTATGGAGAGTAATCCCAGCTTTTGAACAATTTGGGGATTCGAGCTAGCAAGGAAGAACACTCTATTTTGGGGCCTTTTTTGCCATTGGACACCTATAGGTAAAACTTCTTAAATTGTGCTATTATTCTGATTTCTTTGCATCCAAGCCTAGATCTAGGTGTCCCCTAGCTCTCCCAAAAATTTGGTTAGAAATCATGTCTATTTGTTGTCCGTATCGGACACGTGTTATTGTGTATGTGCAAGTGTTTGATAGAATGCCACTTAGGAATAGATTTTTTTTATTTTGCTAAACTAATTGCATGAATTTGTAGATGTATATGTGTACATTAGATTTCATGAAGATTGAGCTGGTTTTTGTGTCCTAAATTGTACTGGACACGCTGCACGAGGACTCGATCGAGTGTCCTGCTGTCCGTGTCCGATTTCTTCTTGGACACTGCACGAGATGGCAAAAAAATTTGTGTGCACATAGGGGAGATGACTGAAAGGAAGGGTATAAAATTTTATTAAGTTTTATTGAGTGGTTTGCAAGATATCCAAGCCACACGGGTTGTTCACTGTCAGCGCACAACCGACCATAGGCTACTGACACTGACTTTGTGTCTCACGAAGACACGATTTGGACATGACTCAGGGTGACCAAACCCTAGACCTAGCCCCCCTCTACCTAGGTGCACACCCACGTCATATCTTGTGTCGTGTGTCGCGTCCTAGACACGAGTGCATGCGTACACAAGACTGAGTATTCATGTGTGCACTTGTAGTATTCGTATGATGTGGACACGCCGTATCCGGCACTGAGCGATACGAGATGACTCTATGGACACTTGCACATATGTGTCATTCATTACCAACCTATTAAATTGAATTTTAGTTGTTATTTAATTTTGAATTTGTGGAATTCCCCAATGTGCTGATACTTGAACTGTCATTCGATTTTCTGAAATTTTCAATGTAGGTTTAACTGTTTTGTGTGATTAAATTATGATGTTTACATATCAGAGATTGACCTACATATTAGGGGTTCACATTAGCATGGGAATTTTGTTTTCGAATTGCTTTTGGGCTTTTGAATTGCATTTGAACTGATATACTGTTTAGTATACACTGTTCCTAATTTCAAGGATGTTAATATATGCATGGTATTGTATACTCTATAACCCGAAATCTAAAAATTTGAACTGCCATTGTGTTCTCTGATGTGATTGGTTTAAATTGTAATATTACACCTATATAAATCTGAGAGTTCAAATGTTTAGGCAACACACCCTGTTCCTGAGAAATTTCAACTGTTAATGAATGCACTGCTTGTATACTCTAGAAATCCGGAGAACCTGTGATTGCTAACATAAAATGGAAACCTGAGAGTGTAATACACACACAACACACAGGCACATTTGCACTATTCCTAAAAATTATATCACTGTATGTACACACATCTATGCACTTATGCAAAACCTGAAACTAAAATATGAGAACTGAGAATTGACACCTTAACACACACTCATTTTACTGTTAAACCTGAGAACAATGTTTACACACAATCATTGATTTGTGTACACTGTTGTGAAATCTGAGACACTATTGACATACTGTCATACACACACACATTGATTCCTATGTCTACACACATACATATAGCACATTTCACACCGTTTTCCTGAATACACTCACTCACTCACCCATGCCACACACACATGCATATGCCCTAATTGACACACTAATTCCTGTCCACAAACTCACACATACATGCATGATACTATATCTTTATATGCATAGGTATACACATATAATATGTAATCTTGTGTGGTAGTATGTAATGTAATATATATGTATAATATCCATATGATTTAAGTATATATATATATATGTGGAAATTGATATGTGTGCATGCCTATAATATGTGTTTGGCATATAGCCTATGTAGTATAGCCTATGGGTATTCCAATGTGCAAGTTTGTGTATATGGAATGTATACATGTACATGAGTTAGGGTATTGTATAGACTTGTATGACTTGTTAATGATGTGTGTTTGCTAAGATAGACTGGTTAGGCTTAGTGAGACTAGTCTGGGTTAGGTTTGACCTAGTTGACCTAGTTTGACTAGAGTAGTTTGACTAGAGTTGACCAAATGTTGACTTTAGCCTAGATTGACCCAAACATCATGTAGAATGTATCGTAGCAGTTTATTTTACCAATTTGGATATGTTGTGACTTGTACTGTTCTGAATAGGAGACAGTCACCACTCCTCAGGTAGTATTTTATTCAGACACTCAGAATATCAGGAGAGTACATTTTCTGACCGTTTTATACTTGCTAGGACTATATTCTTGCTTTAGATTATTTTACTTGATGTTGACACGATGGAAACATGGATTAGTACTATATGGATCTTTTCATACGATGTTATCTCCCTTAGGAGCATCGAATACATCATGTCATGTGCGTTTCACTTTCATCATGTATTCCTGTACTTTCACCATTCATGTGCACTCTCGTGATTCATGTACTCTCATGTTCACGGAGCCCCCATGTTTATATTTATGTGCACCCATTTATGGGCTCCCATGTGAAATCATTTACAATAACATAACTTGAACGGATCCTTGTGTATTGATTGGGGATGGGGGAGTAGAAATAGTCATGTGGACATTTGCAAAGTAGTGTAGCCATGTACAACCTCTCATGTTTATTATCAAGCCGTTCACATAGTCTATCTTGTACTCTAAATCACTAGTTCACTGTAGCTCTTTACTTATAGTAGATATTTCTTTACAGTCTTCTCTTTTACTTCATGTATACTCTTCAGCGTTTCATATATGTTACTCTATTGCCTGTATTATATTTCCCTTATGATATGAACTGCGTGAGATGTACTGTGCTCGCTCCCGTCCTGACTGGACCTGTTAAAAATATTACAGATGACCTTAAGGAGCTGTGTCCCACTTATTACGGAGCAGGCCTAGATGACACATGTGAGCTGGACTCTCACGAGGATCCAGCACTTGCAGAGGACATTACCCCAGTAGTCTACGCTAGTTAGCTAGACCGGTATCTATTTGTCTTCAGGTCTTGTTGGATACACTTGTACTTATTTGGAAATTTATTATTCTAGATTTGTGGAGTTGTTTATCTTA